>JAJKFI010000033.1:3222507-3239562 GCA_029204185.1 Lerista edwardsae
AATCAATCAATCAATCAATCAATCAATCAATCAATCAATCAATCAATAGTATTTTTATACTGCATTTCATCACAAGTTCACAAAGCGGTTTACAGGCAAATAACAATAATGAAGTTAAATGGCTCCCTGTCCCAAAAGGGCTTACAATCTTAAAAAAAAAAGTGCAGACCACCACCGGCAACGGCCGCTAGAAAAGACACTGCACAGGGGTCAATAGGAGCAATTACTCTTCCCCTGCTCAATATAAGAGGAGCACCACTTGAAAAAGTGCCTCTTGTCCAGTTAGCAGGGGAGGGTCCCCTCTCCCCACCACAGCTGGTCATTATTTTGTGGCAATTATTTGTAACAATTATTTGTGACAATTGTAGCAATCTGTTGTAGTTGTTTTTTTTTTTTTTTTGGTGAGAATCCATGTTAGTCACTGACCTGCCATTTCTGATAGTTACTCATTTACTGGAGAGCTTGTTCTTCAGGATGTGAAATCTGCTTTATAGGAAACGCAGAAAAAAACGTCCGCTGGCAATGTCTGTGAATGACAAATGCAGGCTTCTTGGCAATAGACTTCAGCTGCCACTATCCCGACACAAGTTAAAATTCATAGACTGTTAATTACCACGAGGAAAAGGCGGTATCCAAATAGTTCACCAGCTATGTCTTTTGGCCGGCTGTATCCTACACTAGTAGCAAGGTTAAACAACCTTCCTCTGGCAAAAAATGAAAAATAAAACATGAGAAAACTTTAAAAATATTACTTTGCTGTAATTTTTAAACAGGAGGAAGTTCTGGAAAGGCTTTTATTAGTGAAACGTATCTGCTCTCATTTAAATCTTTTAGGCCAGCGGTCTCCAAACTGGAGACCGCTGCGGCAGGGAAAATCTTCCCCGGCGCGAATGGCGCTTTGTGTTCCACTGGGGATGGCGCAAAAGACCCCCCACTACGGCTCCCAGGGGGCTTCACTGCCAGCCGCACATGCATGAAATGCTGGCCACAAGGCTTGCTGGGGCAGCAGACCCTGGAAGCGCCTGGCCGCAAAGACCCCTGGGAACTGTAGTAGGGGTCTTTCTGACCTTCCCTGGAGGAACACAAGCCGCTGCTCATACCGGGGAAGGAAAAGGGAGGCGCCAGATCCGGCCCAAGGGCTGGAGTTTAGAGCCCCCTATTTCAGGCTGCTGTGTTAGATAGCAGCTTCTGAACATGAGAGGAACGATGCTGTCAGTGTCCCGTAGCAGACCTCCTGGATACATTTTAATCATGCCTCCTGTTTCTCACAAGATTTGGGTGCCACCATCTTGGACCTCATGAGATTGACAGCCCAATCCTAACCTGCAGGGGAACAGCCAGGCCAGTGCAGCTGGGCTACATCCTAAGTACGTTGGGAGGCAGAAGCAGCTCAGCACAGGGCAAGGGGATGCTTTCCCCTTGCCCTGGGGTAAGCCCCAGCCTGCCCTATTGGGCTGCTCGGGTCTGCACCATCAAAATAGCAGGTGCAGGTCCATGTGGCCAGGAGCGACCTGCATTGGGGCTGCCCAGCCCGGGGATGGGGGTTTAGTTAGGATATGGCCCAATGGCCATGTCCCATCTCCACCCATAGTGCTGCCCACGGCAGTCCTGCACTGGCAGAGCTACGGTGGCACTCACCCGGCGCAGCTATTGGGGGCGGTGGCACCCATGCATCAGCGCTGCTGCTTTCGCTGGCCCAACAACCGATTCCGAGGCACAGAAACGCATGACGGCACATTTGCAACAGTGCTAATCCGGTGCAAGAGCGCTGTGCCGGCACAATGCCAGGTTAGGACTGCACTCTTGGGCACTGCCACCTTGGAACTTGTGAGATTTTGTGAGGTCCAAAATGGCGGTGCCTAGCTGAGCCGGAAGAAGAGGCTGCAGGGGCGTCATGACCCTGGTAAGTTTGGGAGCCACTACAATAGATGCTGCCAAACTATGTTTTGGGGGGAGGAGCTCCATGGTAAAGCGCTGCTTTCCTTGCAGAATGTCCCGGGTAAAGCCGGCATCTCCAAGCAGGACTTGGAAAAAGTCCTGTCTGAAACCCTGGAGAGCCATATTGCCATACGCAGTGATGTCATGCAGGGGGTACGCGGGGGTACGCGAGTACCTGTTTCTAGGATTACAGCTGGCCCTGCCCATTCGCCCGCCCACTTGTCAACTCCACCCCTTGCAACATTTGAATTTCCTGCATGTTTGAGTTGCCTGCATGTTCTCAGAGCCAGGCAGGCAGGCAGGCAGGCAGGCAGCAAGCGGAGCCTTGCCTTGCCTTGCCTTGCCACTGAAAAATGAGCTGCTCAGGGGTTGCTCTCGAATACTTTTGGAACTGTTGGGCCACTTTAACATGATGCCAGGCCTCCTTAACATGTTCTGGGGGTGCTGTGGAATACTGTTGCAACTGTTGGGTCAGTTTAAAATTGTCTGAGGCCTCAAAAAAGGGCTTTTTTCATGTCACTTCCTGCCATGACATCACTTCTGGCTTATGACGTCACTTCCGGTGGGCGGGTCCCGACATGTGCCAATCAAAGGTGAGTACCTGTTATTAAATCATTTAGATGACACAACTGGCCATACGGATCTAGGTGTGTCATTGGTCCCACTCAGTTTAGCAGTCTAACCTACTATACCTACACTTCTGCTGCATCCTGTGGGGGAATTTTGTAGGTGGAGGGCTCCTCAAGGGAAGGTGACATTTGTCCCCTTGACTTGGGGTAAGCTCCAGCAAGCGCAACAGATGAACTCGGACCTGCAGCAGCGATCTCGCTGGTGCAAGTCAGAGGCACTTTTTCCAGTGGTGTTCCTCTTGTATTTAGCAGGGGGAGAGTAATTGTCCCTCTTCACCCCTGCACAGTCTTTCTAGTGGCTGTTGCTGGTGGTCTGCCTTTTGTTTTAGATCGTGAGCCCTTTGGGACAGGGAGCCATTTAATTTTATTATTATTACTATTTACCTGTAAACCACTTTGTATTGAAAAGCAGTATATAAGTACCTGTTGGTTGATTGATTGATTGATTGACGTCTGCACTGAACTGTGGGAGCAGCTCAGGCTTGGAAAGGAGAACAGGATATAGTGCATACAGGCAGTGCCAATCCCACCCCCTCTCCCAGGCCAGATCCACCCACCCCACCCAATTCCATCCTCTCCCTGCCCTCCCACAGCCTTTTCTCCACCCCTGCACTGCACAGCGCCACACACTGGCACCAGTGGGAAGGCTCTGGCTTTCCTGGCACTGCTGCCAAGAGGAATGCCATCGCAATACGCTTTACGATACGTTTGCAACAGATTGCACTGGGGGAGCATGCACTCCATCACCGCTAGTGCAGAATAGGATTGCCCCATACATCAGCTCGGCGTGTTCCCATATCTTCATGGCTTGTCAGCTGCTGCCAATTCACTCACTAAATGACTGCAAGACTATTTCTTCTGGAAAGCCATTGGCTGCTTTTCAGAGCCACTGTGGTGTAGCAGAAGAAATACTTGACTACAACTGGAGAGACTTTGATTCATATCTCTGCTATGAAGGTCTTTGAGGGCTCAATCCTAACCTGGAGTTAGGCCGGCACAAGCGTCAAGTTGACCTACTTATTTCCGAAAGTGGTGCAAACACGCTTTCTGGTATGTTTGCAGCACTCCAGAGTAGGATTGAGCATTGAGTGATCTTGGGCCATTTGCCAGCCTCACCGCCTCATAGATTTGTTGGGAAGAAAGTGGGGGTGGGACAACCATGCCTGCTGCCTTGTGCTCCTTAGAGGAGGGGTGGGATGGGAATGTAAGGACAACAAACCCTTGATTGAAGAGACTTTGGAAATAATGGATATTGTCTACTTCATTCAGAGCTAGTGATATATGTTTTGTGCATGCTCATGTGCATTGACATAAATGCATTTGGATTTAATGGACTTGAGGCATTAAGGGACACCCCTTTCCTCCATTAATCCATTAAATCGAGAATTCACTAACAATAATTTAGTGTGGTCCTGTGGAATCCACAGTCTAGTGGTAAATGTCTTCCGGAACTCTCTCTGGAGAGTCAAAAACTGAGACTGGCACCAGATTAAAATACACATGGTGGGCATTTTGTACTGAAAGTAACTTTTAGAGTGCAATCCCAGCCTAGAGTTAGGCTGGCACAGTTAGGCCAGCAAAGTTTGGCCAGTACAAGGGCCACTGTAAAGTATGTTTGGACCACTCTTGGAGTCTGGGAGGATGGCGCACATATGTGCATCATCCTCCCTGACTCCAAGTGGTCCAAACGTCCTTTACGGTGGCCCTTGTGTCAGCCAAACTTTGCTGACTAAACTGTGCCGGCCTAACTCCAGGTTAGGATTGCACCTGTAACATTCCAGGTAGATGACAAGGCAATCAACTTGCTTGGGGGATCACTTTGTGACATTAGGAGGTTGTAGCCATTGATAGGTTATAGGTTCAACAGTTACAGCTTCCCCCCCACACACTGTTTTGAGTACACCTTTGTTATGTTGGAACACAGCTGTGTAAAAAACAAACCAGAGAGAGAGAGAGAGAGAGAGAGAGAGAGAGAGAGAGAGAGAGAGAGTATCTTGGCTAAAGGAAAAGTTTGGCTTGTCAAAAGCTCTGCTGTCCATTATATTACTCTCTAGATTTTCAGCTTTGTGTCTTAAATGTGCTTCTTATTTGATTTATTCTGACTAAAGTTACATCTGTTTAACATTTGGTGCATGAAATATTAGGAAACATGCATTGAGAGAAAAATTGAGTGAGTTATTGGATTGAAGGAGGGGGAGATGAAGAAGAAACCTAGAATGTCTAAAAGCATGTCTTTGGTTGCACAACAGGTCTAATGTCATTTCACTTACCCAGAGGAGATTTCCGCAATTCTCCCCCATATCATGCAGCAGTTGCTGTTTTAGCACTCCCACATCAGCCGGGGTGGGTGGGTGGGGGGTGGGGGTGGGGAGAGGGACAGAATTGGGCTGTTAGCAATTATGGCTAATAGCCAGTGATAGAATCTTTGACACATTTGTCTAATCCCCTTTAAAAGCCATTGAAACAACTGGGCATCACCAAATTCCGTGCCAGCAAATTTCATTAAGCAATCCATGGTCTGGATGAATGTTTTCAAGGTTCCAATTGCGGCCTAGATATTTTGTCATCAGTACAAACCCTGCAACAGAGACACATTTCAACAGGAACTTGCTACAGCCTCATATATGACCATTAAATAGTTTTATTTTGACATGGCTTCCCATAGACAGCCAATAGATGCATGAAGGAGACTAACTGACTACACATGGTCTGAGATGCATCCAAAGATGAAACAAGTTCACAGCATGGCAACGAAAGATAATGGAAATAATATACAATCTGATTGCTGAGACACTAGAGATAGATACTCTAAAGATATCTGGACGCAAAATATTTACTTTCATCGTGCAAAAATCACCCACAGCCCTTATTGAACCAGAGAGACACAATCAAGCTGGTTAATGACTTCCAGTTCTGCAATTCTGCATACTCATGGCCCTTTTGAAAATGTTTACATCCAGTGATGCAAATATCAGCTTTGATGCAACCAGTAAGAGTGAACAACCACAATCTTGTGGTCGCTGACTTGGCAGTAATGCACATGAAACTCTATTGCCCCAAACCCAGTGGCGTAGCTACCTATGGGGCAGGGGGGCGCAGCACCCCAGGTGCCATCCTCGGGGTGTGTGTGTCACCACTGAACCCCAAATTTCACGAGTTCAAGGAATAATACCCTCATGCTATATACTGTTGGATGTGGAATTTCACCCGGAATTCAATTAAAAAACCCGGAGTGTAATATCTAGCAAAAGTTATGGCCAAAAAGGTACAAACCAAAAGAAAACTTCTTTTGTAAAATTGTAAAACCGCAATTTTAATCGTGGTTTTTAAAATTGCAGTTTTAAGGAATAATACCAACATGCTGTATATCGTTTCACTCAGAATTCAAAGAAAAACCTTGAGTGTAATATCCTTATTCGATCAAAAGTTAAGGCCAGACAAAACAACAACCACCCCACCAAAATACAAGTGTCTTTATGCAGGGATATCAAACATATAGCCTGTGTGCCTGCATGATGAGTCCATGAATTTCATTGAATTTTGTCAAAAATTTATGGGCCCCAGGTGCAAAATGACCTAGCTACGCCACTGCCCAAACCAGCAAGGAGAAGAAGCCACATGGAATGGCTGGCGTGTCTGGCCCAGCCATGAAGCAATCTGATGTGGCTTGTGTCAGTGGCAGATGGCAAGGGGGCAACCAAGCATGGGATTCAGAGTGCCCTTCACACACAGGGTGCAATCCAACCCAGCCCTGGATTGGCAAGGCTGGCTGACCAGCACCAAATCCAATGCTGGGACTGGGAGGCTGGAGCCTTCCTACGGCAAGGTCACGTTTGCTAAACAGCAAGAGCAAATCCGAGGAGACCGCATGGCCCGAATTAACCTCCCCCTTGCCCATCCCGTGTCCATCTGGACACGGAGCCTCCCTCGCGCCGGCCGGCTTCGGCCAAAGTGAGGGAGGCTTGGCACGGGCACAATGGGACTGGTGCTGCCTGCAGCGCCAGTCCCATTGCAGTAGTGCCGACGCTATGACGTAGCATTGGTGCGACAGGCGAGCTAGGATTGCTCTGCCCAACTCCAGCTGCCTCCATCCAGCCTGCCAGGCATACAAAGCTCAGTGATCTACTCCCCACTCTAAAAATGAGCAGAAACTGGATGCTTCACCCCTTGTCATGCTCCACGGTTTTTGCAACCCAGGAATGTGGTGCTTTCAGTTTTCTTTAGATAGTGTGGATGAGGGGAACATGCTCATTTTGTGCCCCCTCATTCCCCTAGAAGGGGAGCCCCCATAGGAGGAGAGGGTGTGAAGCCTCCACTATTTTCTCTGTATCTACGTAGGGTGGAACTTGAGGGGCAGCCAAAGTTAGCGTAGCACCTGGGGCAGGTGCCCCTCAAGCTCCGCCCCAGTTACGCCTCTGATCCAGAGCCACTAATTGTTGTGAGCAACAAATTGTGCATTACAGATAAAAGGAAATACTTTTTTACCCGGTGGGTAATTAATCTGTGGAACTCTTTGCCACAGGAGGTGGTGATGGCATCTGGCCTAGATGCCTTTAAAAGGGGATTGGACAGATTTCTGGAGCTATAGGCCGTGATGGGTTGTGCAATCTCCTTACATTAGTAGTAGGCTACTTCAGAGTGCCAGGTGCAAGGGAGCAGCAACAGGTTGTAAGCATCTTGTTGTCTTGTGCGCCCTCTGGGGCACCTGGTGGGCCACTGTGAGATACAGGAAGCTGGATTAGATGGGACTTTGACCTGATCTAGTAGGACTCTTCTTATGTTCTTATGACTAGATTTGGACTGGGGCTAAATCTTGACTAATTTCCCATTTTGTTGCATGTTACAGCATGGTTTTTTTCTGCCACAAGCTGTCAGTTGGGGACAAGGAAGCAAGATGCTGATGTGCTAGGCTGGCATTTTTAATTTCTACTTTTTAACCTTGAATGATTGCATTTTTCAGTTAAGATCCATTGGGGTCTGCTTGTTTTTAGTGTCTTATATCATTGTTTTAATCTTTTTGTATTGTTTTTATTTTCTATTAATTGTTTAGTATTGTAAGCCACCTTGGGTGCCCCGATATTATTATTATATATTTAATATGTAATATTAATACTATTAATAATAACAATATTAATAATAACAATACCTTTCACATGCCTGCAAGTCTCTGATCTGCTATAATAAGCTGTACAGTGGGTCACTATAATCGATGCTTTTCAATCAATCAATCAATCAACTAGTATTTATATACCGCTTTTCAACACAAAGTTCACAAAGCGGTTTACAGGTAAATAGTAATAATAAAGCTAAATGGCTCCCTGTCCCAAAGGACTCACAATCTAAAAGAATGGAGAACACCACCAGCAATAGCCACGAGAAAGACACTGTGCTGGGGTGAAGAGGGACAATTGCTCTCCCCCTGCTAAATATAAGAGGACACCACTTGAAAAAGTGCCTCTTGCCCAGTTAGCATTTTCACACTAGCATTTCAAATATGTTATCCAATGTAGTGCAGAATGCAAAGGAGGAGGTACAGCTTTCTAAATAAGCTGGTTAGGTAAGAAATATGCTTAGAAAAGCACACACAGATGGTTCAGTAATACCGGCTGCATCTTTGTAATGACGTCTGCTTATAATAAAGATAGCAAGCAAAAGTCATTTTCTTTCTGAGAGTTTAATATTAAAGTTATGGAAATCAGCACAGGTTTTGATCTTTTGCCAGTGGAGCTTTGAGTCATGAATTTATTGCATTACAACATCCCATCGTTTGGGTGCTTAAAAGGGGGCAACGTTTGGGTGCTTAAAAGTTAGGATTGGGGGCACAATCCTAACCCGGAGTTAGGCCAGCACAAGGGCCACTGGAAAGCACGTTTGGACCACTGTCGGAGTCAGGGAGGAAGCGCAAGTCTGTGTGCTGGCCTCTCTGACTCTGAGAGTGGTCCAGTCCAAACATACTTTATGGTATCCCTTGTGCCAGCCAAGATTTTCTGGCCCAACTGCCCCAGCCTAACTTCAGGTTAGGATTGTGTTCTGGGTGTATCTCCCTTGGTTGTATGGTTGTATGAACCAAACTTAAGGTTTGGTTCCTGCATGCACATTCATTGCTTAAATGTCTATTCCCAGGATCTACTCCCAATTTTCATGCACGAATGGGCCACTAAAGATAATAACACAGAAAGAATATTCAAACAAATATTTGCAATAACGTATGCGCACGCTTGCAGCTGCCACTCATCAATGTCTGCTCCATGCATGTATGAACATGCCTGTGTGACGGGCACTGGGAACTCTTGTGCTTCATGTGCTATAATTTCTTTGTGTTCATTTTAATTATAAAGAGAAATGTGCATATATTTATTTTTAAAGGAAATGTGCGCCTTCTACTCCACTGCAACTAGCAATCTACATCATCATAAAAGCAGACCACCAACACACCATAAAGCAGTCTCGGAATGCCAGCTGCACAACAAGGAACAGCAGTTAAAATTAACCAAAGCATATGTATTTATTTGTTACATATATTAACCATTTTTCACTGAGATGAATGGAAGTGGCCTATAGCACGTAAAGAAGCCCAAGCAGATCAGTTTAAAAACAATTCCATGGTAGAATAGAATTACAATAGAATTACGGAGAGATATCATAGTCTAAAAACCCTCAACTCCTAATTTACTGGCTGAACAAACAAGTATTCAGTAGTTGCCAGAACAGTAGGAGGGATAACGGGCGTTGCTGGGGGTGGCGTAATCCAGCGTGGAACTTGGCATGTTCGGCAGTAATGTGATAATGTCATCACGTCACTTCCAGGGTGTTGAGGTTTCCCAGGTGTGGGTGCGCATGCCGGTGTGTGTCGGCTCTGGCCAGAGGGAGCACTGCCAGCTCTCCTGCACACTGCTCCTCAGGGACACGTGAGCCTCCTGCCGGCCAAGCTGTGGCATGTCTAGGGCTGGTACAGCCAGGGTGAAAGTGAGGGTGGCATCCCCTTAGCACCTTCCTATGGCTGCTACCTGGGGTGGACTGCACCCCCTGCATCCCATTGCTACACCATTGGGCTGGCGCGGCCTCGAGACCAAAGCTTGGATGTGGCCTAATGGCCGTATCCCAACCCCAACCCTTCCCTAGGCTGGCATGCCTCCCGGCACAGCCACCCCCTGCCCATATCCTCCCGCCCGCCGCCCAGATCCGCTCTTGCGGGGGATGCCAATGCAGGGGCGCGCTAGTGACGCTAGTGAAGCAGCTAGCGTCAGCCCAAGGGCGCCCTCTGGACTGCGCCCTCAATGTGCTCGAATTGTCCTCAAGGAAAGTTCTTCCAGTGGCATTGTGTCTGTGATGGAGTTCTCACCCGGGTGTGTTATCACTGGATGTGGCAGTCGTCAGATGATGGGCATGAATGTATGAGCCTATCGGAAAGTTCTACACATAGTGCTGCATCTATGTGTATCGATCTAGGTGCATACATACAGGTCCAGCATGATGCTCAAGGGATGGACCTGCATGTGTGAACCAGCCACGAGAACAGCATTCTCTGCATTTGTCTCAGCATTGCCTCACAAGAGATGTCTCCTGCAGCAGAACCCACCGTGAGTTACTTTTGCACAGGCTGCTGCATGTGAGGATCGTTTCAGACCTCATAGCTGCCCTGGGGCAGTGCAACTCCAGAGCACCCTGCGGTTTTCCAGTGATATCATTCCTTTTTTGGCAGTAGTTGCTCCTACTTTCCCATAATCTGGTAGCAATATTGTGGTGGTTTGCCACTGAGGATGCTTCCAGTTTCACCCACACAGGAATTCCTGGATAACAGCCCAGAATGCCCTGGGCTGTTGAGCGGAAAACACAAGAAGCAATGCCACATTTTGGCAGGTCAAGTCACTTCTCCGTGATCCTTCAGAGAAGTGGTCTTCAACCTTTTTAGTGCCACGACCCCAATAAAATAAAGAGACTGGGGACCCCTCTGTTGTTCTCCCCCCTCCCAGGACCCTATCCTCATGCCCCTATCCCCGCTCACTCCCCATCTCCCTAACGCCCGCCCAACACTGTTCACTGTAACCAATCATTCGTACTAGAGAGTGCAGAGAAAGTGACACTGGAGCCTGGCACTACTGACAGCTATGTTAGCACACAGACATCACGTGAGCCATCCTCCCTGACTCCGAGAGTCATCCAAACAAGCTTTATGGTGGCCCTTGTGCTGGCCAAACTTTGCTGTCTTAGCTTATGCTGGTCTAACTCCAGTTTAGGATTGTGCTCTTAATCAATCAATCAAACAGTATTTACGGTATATACCACTTTTCAACACAAAGTTCACAACGCGGTTTACAGGCAAATAGTCATAATAAAGTTAAATGGCTCCCTGTCCAGTGATGTCATGTAGCCAGGACGCTCCGGAACGCCGTTCCAGTTGTTCCGCATAGGGCTGGCTCCGCCCACTGCAGTCGTCGCTGCCGCGCGCCCCTGCAATATGCGAATGGGTCTGGCCACGCCTGCACCCTGCACGCCCGCAGCTGGAGGTTTCAGCCAGGCAGGCAGGCAGGCAGCGGACTGAGGGGGAAGTGAGGATGCATGGAGGAACGGCAAATCAACCGTGCATCCCAGTAGCTACTTCCTGCATTCCGGTTGTTAGCGCAGGTAGATTCCACCACTGTCCCTGTCCCCAAAGGCCTCACAATCTTAAAAGATGCAGAACACCACCAGGAACAGCTACTAGAAAAGGCACTGCGCATGGGGGAAGAGGGACAATTGCTCTTCCCCAGCTAAATATAAGAGGAAACACCACTTGCTACGGGCTATCTGGTAACTGCTTTTGCCTGTCGGCAACGGCATCACTAGAGGAGTTTGAGGGTGCAGATTGTTCGGGGGGGGGGAGGTTGACACCACTAGTAGCCAAAATTTTGGAAATCTTTTGGAAATTTTGTTTTTATGAATAATTCCATCATGTTATATATCATTGGAAAGATATCATACAGAATGTAATGAAACAATCTCTTTTGGATTATCTGTATTGTCAAATGTTATAGGCAAAGAACCAGAAAATGCTTTATGTAAGAAAAAGTGGATTTTCTTAAGTCAGACCTGACTAAAGGCACAATCCTAACCTGGAGTTAGGCCAGCACAGTTTGGCCTGCACAAGGGACACCGTAAAGTGCGTTTGGACCACTCTTGGAATCAGGGAGGATGGTGTGCTGGCCTCTCTGACTCTGAGAGTGGTCCAAACATATTTGGCATCATCCCTTGTGCCAGTCAAACGTTGCTGGCCTAACTGTCCCGGCCTAACTTCAGGTTAGGATTGTGCTCTGAGATGATTAACAAACGCGAGCCCCTTCTTTTAAAATGTTGCAGTATTAATGTTAGTGGTTTTTGCTATTTCATAAATGAACATATTCAACTCCTTGTATTTATGTTTTGGCTGTTCCGCAATGATTCCCTGTCTTGCTAGGCCCTCTAACCACAACATTCCTGACTACTACAAGCATGTCAGGGCACAAATACAGTATATCTGCAACAAAGCCTGCATTTGAAAAAGAGGTGAATTGTGCGCTGAGTAGCCGATAAGCCACAATGGACAAAACCAGATATTATGTTAAATGAGACAACATCTGTTTGGGGACTTACTTTCATTTCTAAATAGCTGTTATGTGGGGGCACAATTCAGATTTGAAGCATGTCATGTAGGCAAAGGATGCTTAATCCATTTTTGGACTGAGCACTCCTTCCCTACTCTGCTTCACAGCCCAACTTGGGCTTCAACCTCAGAGTGCAATCCTAACCAGCACACAGACATGCACCATCCTCCCTGACTCCAAGCATGGTCCAAACATACTTAACAGTGGCCCTTGTGCCAGCCAAACAATACTCGTCTGGGTTGGTGAGGCTGCCTGGCAACCCCCTGGCTGGATATCCAAAGATCAACTCAGGCTTGGCCTTGTTCAGCTACCTCACCCCTGCATGGGTTGGCATTGATAAGCCCAGTTGGTCTATGACCAATGGGGCCTTAGGGTCAGGATGTTACGCCCATTTGTTACCTGGGACAGGAAGACAGTTACTAACATTTCCCCCAACTGAGTGGCCTACACGCAAGGGTTGGTTTAGTTTGTTTTTTTCCTCTGCTGCAGGTGTTTCTTAAAAATAATTCATAAAGTGGCCCTCAACCCAAGCCTCTGTCTGGTGGGTTGTTATAGGTGGGCGCAGGGTAAATAATAATGCAGGCCCACACACATTTTGCTGGCTATATCCTTCAGTATATTTGGTGCTGATTCCAAAAACGGCATCAGTCTTGCCCTGTCTCTTGTGAGTTTTGCCCTTTCTCCTTGTGAGAAAGCTTACACCATGGTTTCCTCACAAGGAAGCTGCTTGAACCATTTGCTAATAAGGCTATGCTGTATCTCCAAAACTAGACGTGGCAGGGCAAAATTGATGCCATTTTTGAAATCTGCACCCCAAATTAATATGAAACCACCATAAATTTGGGGAAAACATTTTTCTAACCCTCAGTTTCGCAGGCCTGGGTAATTAACTAAACTAAACAAAGGAATAATTACGCTGGTTGTTTTATTTCGATATGAGGTTTTCACTGGGAGTGGTGTTGATAATTACTTCCCTCACAAGGCATGTGAAAGAACAAATGCTGAAAGATTCTGCACATTCATAGTGCTATATAAATTACTGAGTTATAAACCAAGTCCAGGAAAGTAAAAATTCTCTACACTTTCAGTTATTCATATGTACTTCTCTAAGAATGGCTAACTTTCTGGTCTCATCAAAAGATCTGTAAAACTATTTGATCCCAACAATTTTGACTGGAAAACTATCTACACTTTATGCTCCCAGACTTCTTTTGAGTTCTGCTATTCTGAGAATCAAGACATTTGCTGTAGTTAACTAATCACTGTTAATTTTAACTGAACATTAAAATGCATTTTACAGCCATATTACCTGCTCAGAACTAATGCTGCATCATTTTTGTAAGGAAAAAAAATCCTAAAGTGCATATCGTTCCAAATTATAGTTTGGGGTCTTGAAAGTTAATATTATTTTAAGTACCAATAAAAATGTCTATATTAACAGCACAGTTTCTGCTCATCAAAGTTCCAGTTTCCATTGCATTCTTGAGTTTTCAGGTCTATAAATCCTAAATGTGCCTTTCATTCAATTTTTCCATTCTTTTAGTAACAGCTGTTCAACATTTACCTCACTGAATATTAGGAAGTATGTTCTGGAGAAATATTCCTTTCACTTGTCAGCCTTACATAGAAAAGGAAGCAAATCTAAAGTTTGTTAGCATACTATATGCTAGATAAATCCTCCACTTAACTAATAATCCTATATGCGTGTGTGTGTGTGTGTGTATACACACACACTCTTCTTGGAATGTGCTTTCCAGTTGAGCTGAAAATGCTACTTTCTTAAATATCTCTCTCATCTGTTTCCAATTTATACTCTCTAGCACTGTGAATGGGAATTTGAAATGGGAGGCTAGTTCTAATCTCTTTTATGTCTACTGCAAGTGCCTCAGATTATCACTTAGACTAAAGACAATAGTACAGATAACAAGGCCATCCCATTCTATACCACAGCTATAGACAGGGTTACCAGATACAAACTGGGACAGAGTGCCTATATGTTTAACCATTGTATAGAAGAGGGATTTGGGGCAGGTGCAGTTCATTATGGGGGAGGGGGTTTCAAAAGCTGCATCTGCCAAAATTCCCTTTTCTATATAATGGTAACTTAAAGGTATAGGCACTCTGTCCCAGCTGTATCTGGTAACCCTTCGGAGCGCTGAGGAATACATGCCTTTGAATTATAATGTTGGAGAAGATTCTTGAGAGTTAAGGTTAACAGATACAAACTGGGACAGAGTGCCTATACCTTTAACCACTGTAGAGAAGAGGGCAGGTGCAGGTTTTGAAACCCTTCCATGATGAGCTGCACTTGCCCAAATTCCCTTCTCTATACAATGATTAAAGGTATAGGCACTCTGTCTCAGTTTGTATCTGGTAACCCTATTGAGAGTCCCCTGGACTGCAAGAAAAACAAGTTGGGCAATTCTATAGGAAGTCAAACCTGATGGCTCCCTTAAGGTCAAAAACTGAAGCTGAAGCTCAAATACTTTGGCTACCTCATGAGAAGAGAGAACTCTTTAGAAAAGACCCTCATGCTGGGCAAGATTGAAGGCAAAGGGAGAAGGGGGTGGCAGAGGATGAGATGATTAGATAGTGTCACCAAAGCAATGAACATGAATTTGGGCTAACTCTGGAAGCTAGTGGAGGACAGGGAGGCCTGGCGTGCTGTGGTCCATGGGGTCGCAAAGAGTCAGACACAACTTAGTGACTAAACAACAACCCTATCTATAGATGTGTCACTCTTTCAGGCAAGGGTATAAGGCTGCCAGAATGAATCTGGCTTTTCCTAAGACCATTTGTCCAACCATTATCATCCGCTCAGACTGGTAGCACATCTTCAAGGCCTAAGGCACAGGAGTCTTTCACAGTATCCTATGTGGAATCGTTTAAATAACAGTGGTAGGTTGTGAACCTGGGACTGTATGCCTGCAAATCATGTGCTGTCACGGAGCTACTGCCCATCCCATATAATAGTAAAACCCCATCAATACCCAACTGAGAAGTCTTGCATGAAGGTCCACCATTGTCATGAACCTCTCATTGACCTCTCAAAGCATATGAGCTTTATCAGCCTGGCATTCCATCTCCTATCTAGAACCAGACCATGGTTGTTCCTCCCTAGCTCTTCAAGCAGTTCAAGGCAGCTCAACCACAAGGCCGCACCTCCTGCTCATGAGGGGGCACACTCAGAGCAAAATCCTAAACTGGAGTTAGTCCGGCACAGTTACGCCAGAACAAGCGACACTGTAAAGTATGTTTGGACCACTCTCACAGTCAGAGAATCCAGCACACAGATGTGCGCCATCTTCCCTGCCTCCGAGAGTGGTCCAAATGTCTATACGTTGGCCGTTGTACTGGCCAAACTTTGCTGTCCTAATTGTGCCGGCCTAACCCCAAGGTTAGGATTGCGCTCTCAGAAAGCTCGATATCAGCAGTTCCCAAACATTTTGGCGCCATGACTCACCTCCCCAGCAGGCCACAATGTTGTGTTCTATCTTGCAAGGCCCCAGAGGCCTCTTCCAAGCCAGAAACCCACTCTATTGGCCTCCATGGACCTCTGAATGGACCACAGAAGCCTTGGAAAATCACTTCCAGTTTTTGGAAGTCATATTCGGTTTTACCGGAAGTGAGTTTCAGAGGCTTCTGTGGGCCATTCTGAGGCCCATGGAAGCCAATAGGGTGGATCGCTGGCCAGGCCACCAGGGCTTCTTGCGTAACTCTGATTTGGAACCATCCAGGAACAAGGGCAGGTGGGACAACCCTGGTCACAATCCACCAATCCACGCAAACCATACTTTGGGAAGCACTGCTCCATGAAAATGTAATATCAAGGGCTAAGCCGGCTTCTCCCTTCGACAAACACTGTGCATGCTGCAGTTAACACCGAGCTTGGACACCAGCTCATGAACGTGAAACAAAACTTGACACTGTCTCACAACTAGCCGCCTTGCACAGCACCACTTGGTGCTTATGCAGCTGACAGAGGCATTTGTTCTGTGGTTGCAGAGGCAAAAGGAAGGACAATTTCGACTCAGTCAACCCCCAAGCAGGCACCTGTGTTGTAGATGCACACTGTTCTCAGGATCACTGCCAAAGGAGTGATAACTGTTTTGGATGGGAGAATCCTGTTGGCCACTGTGAGAAATAAGCCCCTGGAGTGAATGGGCTTTTGGTCTGAGTCAGTAGGGCTCTCTTTACATTCTTCTGTGTTTGTAGAATATTTAGGAAAATCCTAGGGTGGTGTTTTTTGTTTTTTGTTTGGAAACGTAAATGTAAATATTTGTGTAAGCTGTTCAGAGCAGCTGGATGGAACCGAATATAGAGTGCAATCCTAACATAGAGTTAGGCCAGCAAAGTTTGGCCGGCACACCGTAAAGTGTGTTTGGACCACTCTCAGAGTGAGGGAGGATGGTGCACATCTGTGTGGTGGTCTCTCTGACTCCAAGAGTGGTCCAAACGCTTGGACCACTTTATGGTGGCGCTTGTGTGGGCCACACTTTGCTGGCCTCACTGTGCCAGCCTAACTCCAGGTTAGAATTGCGTTCATAACTGAGATTTTAAAAAATTACAAGTGTGTGCATCTCTCTCTCTCTCTCTCTCTCTCTCTCTCTCTCTCTCTCTCTCTCTCTCTCTCTCTCTCGCTCACTCACCATGTATTCATAAATGCTGAATCTCATTTTAAAGTCACATGCAAAATCGGCTTTTATAAGAATGCAAAGCTATGTTCCCATAAATATTTCTTTTCAATCATGGCAGTTCAACATGATCGTTCAGCTAGTTTTGTTCTCCCTCCAGTGGTAAATGATATGTTTTCCCTTGCTCTGTGTGTGTGTGTGTGTGTGTGTGTGTGTGTGTGTGTGTGTGTGTGT
>JAJKFI010000033.1:3265293-3294813 GCA_029204185.1 Lerista edwardsae
ATTGTGTTGTTTAAGTGTTCCCTTTATTGTTTTGAGCAGTGTAGTTTCTCTCAGGCATTTTCCCTATAACCTACTCAACATCAGTCAGAGCACAATCCTAACCTAGAGTTAGGCCGGCACAGTTAGGCCAGCAAAGTTTGGCAGGCACAAGGGACACCGTAAAGCATGTTTGGACCTCTCTCAGAGTCAGAGATTGCAGCACACAAACATGCACCATCCTCTCTGAATCCGAGAGTGGTTCAAACGCGGTGGCTTTTGTGCCAGCCAAACTTTGTTGGCCTACCAGTGCTAGCCTAACTCCAGGTTAGGATTGCACCTTTAGTCACACATTTGTGGTTAGGATCCAGTCATAGAGCTTTCTCATAGCATCCCCTGGGCATTGTCCCAGTGATTACTGTATGCCTGCAACGGAATATATGGATTCGCTCATTTAAAAAGCATCGCATCTGAAACTGGTTTTGAGTAATAGGAATTAAACACGCGTTACGATGGCCCTTGTGCTGGTCAAACTTTTCTGGCCTAACCTGTGCCTGCCTAACTCCAGGTTAGGATTGCGCCCTCAGTGTGTTACCTGGAATCTAGCTGCTAGAAATCTATCAGAAAAGACTGAAAGAAGAGCAACTCAAGCAAAGCTCTGATAACATTTTTAAAATTCATCCTTCTCCCCCACAGGTAAAGTAGGGGCAGTAATTTATCAGGGACAGGTGCTAGAAAACTTGGGTTGCCCTTGGCAAATAAAAGCAAACAGAGTATATGCTCTCCTTTGGATCATATAAGCTTGAAGGTTTGGGCCAATAAATGCTATCCTTTGGATCGTACAGGCCTGGCTCTAGGAGTGATGGGGCCCAATGCAGGGTCCTGCAGGGCCTCCTGGCCTCCCTGCGGGGCCCCCACTCACCAAGAAAAGTGCTTCTGATGCCACACGCGGCACCTAGAAATAGCTGGCAGTGGCATGATGACATCCCCTCCAACTGCATCCAGGAGGCCCATTTTGGGCTGTTAGGAGGCAGGGCTAGGTGGGAGGGCCCATGGTAAAGCTCCTCTGCTTGCCCCACTGACCGACAGCCCGTAAGATCCCAGCTGCAGCAGCAGGCAATCTGCTTGCTCTGCTGGTGCAGGGACCCCCAAAGTGCAGGGCCCAATGTGGTCACATTGGCTTAAGGCCGGCCCTGGGATCATATAAGCTTGAAGGTTTTGGCCAATGGATGATCCAAAAGTCCAAGTACTGTTAAGGGTCAAATATCATTGCACTTTGGATGAAATTCAGCTGCGTGAATCATCTCATTCTATGTCATGTTGCCAACAAGTAACAAGCAACCAATTCCCCTTTTAAGGATAAGCATATGGGGATTGGAGCACTGTGTGTCATAGAGGTTTGGGTTTTCTTATTTTGATGGAATTGGACTCATCTTGGGATTACCCAAAATCTGCAAAAGACTCTTGAGCCCAGATGTTTACAAAGGGATCGCTGCTCTAGCATATATTCTATTTAAACAAACCCGTCTTGGCAGTTGGCTTCCTATCCACTCCACATCAGAGAAGGGTGACTTTGTCTACCGCAGGGATTGAATAACTTGCGGGAGTAAAATGAACCTCATTGAAGTGGTGTTTGGAGAGAAGAAATTAAATGAGCCAGGCATTGTACCAAATATACCCTTCTTGGCCAAATTAAACCCACCCACTCTCACCCCCCTCCCCGCTTTTCTGTGGCTCTGCTAAATTTGAAAGATGTGGATTTGGAATGGAGTACATTCAGGGAGTTTGAAGGATCTTGAAAAACTCCAGTTAATGCTTCAGCCCAAATATTATCACTTTCATGTTTTCTATGATAGTTTGTGGAGATATGACTGTGGGATATTCTCAAAAGGAAAAAAAACAACACCCCAGTATACATAGCTCCATAGAGACGTAAATACAGACTTGGAGACGTTTTAGACCCTTCTTTGCTCATTTGGCATTTCAAAGCTGGGAAAGAACCAGAATGTCATGAAGAACAATGCAAAAGGCAGGATCCCAGACAAGGGAAGAGGAACAGGAAGGATTAGTTTGATGACATAACAATGGATGGAGAAGCCGTCCAAGAACACATTCCCTCTACCAAGCGCTGCTCTAACAAGGAGGAGTTCATTTCGACTCCCTTCTTTCCAGGAGTACAACAGCATAAGAAAAACGTGCCTTCCCTGACTGAACAAACAGCATGTGGAAGCATTTAGTATTCTATGTATACCATCAGAACTGGACTGCTTGCCCCATGGAGAATGTAATAGGTAGCCCATCTCTAAGGGCCAATCTATGTACTAGGAGGATGTTGTGGGACGGGAATCACCCAGTGTTTGGTTTTTAGTTCAGAGGGTTCTAATTTTGATCGAAGCTGCAGAGTGGAGGAGGAGGAGGAGGGTGCTTAACTCTTCCCCTCATGCCATTTCCTTGGTCTACAACCTTTCTCCCCCTAAGAAAATGAGAAGAGCCCAGCTGGATCAGGCCAAAGGCCCATCTAGTTCAGCTTCCTGTATCTTACAGTGGCCTACCAGATGCCTCAGGCATGATACTTGCTCCCCCCCCCCCCTGATTAAAATGTCAGTGGCAGACCCAGTCAAGGCTCCATCCTGGCTGGTGAGATGACTGCCCCTCCCCCCCCCAGTGCCAGCTCCCTGCCCCCGGCTGTGCCCCCACCATGCCGTGCTCCATTTCAGAGCTCCCTCAGCACAGGGGCAGGCAAGCTGAATGCCACTTGCATTTGTGCCTGTAGCAGCTTGGGACACTCTAGCCCCTGTGACCCCCCCCCCCGGGGCCCCTTCTAGGCCCACCACTGTAAAACGTTCTTAGCTCAAATAGCATTTTCCTGCAGCAATGCTGATGGCAGCTGGGGGGGGTAGAGAATTATTTAGATTAAGAAAATGGTGTGGGGAAAGGGTTAAATCCTCTGTCCCAGAGTGCTGCTGCGCCAGTCAAGTTTGGAATCACCACCACTACCACCCCTCGAGTTTGGAATCACCACCACTACCACCCCTCAGCTGCTTTTAAGTAAAAATCAAAACATTCAGAGATCCTGTCACAGATCTCCCATGCATCCTGTCATCTGGCTCTGGAATGGGTAATGTGCCAAGTCTTACCATGGTGAAAGTTGATAATCTAGCAAATGTGCATGATGGAGTGGTGGATCAGGGCCCAACACACACATACAAATGGCAGCCAAGGGAAGATACTTGCAAATGAACACTCTGCATGGCCATTGGGGTGTAGCAACTTCCTCCCCCTCCCTTCCATGCCTTGGCATGAGAGAGTTGGATCCTAAGGCCAGAGCTCCTTTTGGTTCTGCAAATGGTAATGCCATCGGAACAGTCCCTTGAATTTCCTAGGTGGCCACTTCACATAACCAGCTTGCCCTCGCCTGCATGTCCCTTCCTAACCAACTTGCCGCAAACATCATCATCATCATCATCATCATCATCATGCAAGTATTTATATACTGCCTTTCTTTGGCCATTAGATTGCTCCTCTGGCTTTAATTCAAGGCGGTTTACATGGGCAGACTTTATCTCTAAACCCGCAAGTGTTTTTTACAAATTACAGAGAAGTTCAAGCTTTCAAGAACTACAAACAACATACAGATGGAATTTTCGTGGTTTAGTCCTGCTTTCTGGCCACACGCTTGCCTTCCTGCTGGCTGATAAACAGCTTCTCTGCTCCCACCAAAGAAACAGCTGGGCCAGCACAACTCCTCTCTCACAGTCAGCTGGAGACAGCTCAGCTCTTATCAGTCGCAATTCTCAAGCTCTGCTGCTCACGGAGACTTCCGGTGTTGTTGAACTGGTGACCTTCGGATCTTATCTTCGGGCAAATGGAGGCTTTAACCCTCTCGACTAAACCTTCTGCCCACTAAACATGAACGAGACTCTCTTCTTCCAATGGTCCAGAGTCTGTCCACCGCTCAACTCCAAACAAAGGCTTTTAGAACATAAAGTTTGTTCTGGCCCCAACCTTTTAATTTCAATTTTAGTAGATTGAATCAGATTCTGATGTTGACTTTGCTCCCACTCACTTAATTAATTTCCATATGCTGCACCGTTAAAGGGGGGGGGGAAGAAACTAGATGAACTTGTTCTATTTTAAAAGAACAAGGAATGCATTGTATGATAGTGTGCAAGTCAAATGGGAACACCACTTCCAAAGGAAATTGTGTCAGGTTGCCGTAAAGAATGCTTGAAACATTAGCTATCAGTCATTTTCCTATACCAAAATACATGTCTGCATTTACATATCATGACCCAGTCTTGCAAATGCTCATTGTAAGCAATGGGGCCGGAGTTAGTGATGGCTAATTTATTCCATGGGTTTCAATGGGATTTAGAGATCCTTTTATCCAGATCAGGATCTTTTAACGCATTGCTCCTTTGCAAGCTGCAGAAAGTGGATCTAAAATTGTGGTTCTACTGGGCTCTTCATGTAGAGCTCTATTCTCCACCTCAGTTGCAGAACAACAGCCTTCCTCATGGGTAGGTATGTTCAGAAATATAACACCCATTTGGTTCAACGGGACTCCCTGGAAAAAATAACAGCCCAATACTATGGTTCTGCCATGGCAGCCTTAGGAGGCACCTCGGAAGAGAAGACATTTGTCTGCTTTCCCCCTGGTAAGCCTGCCAATGGGTCACTGACTAGTTTGCTAGTGCAGACTTGAGAGTCTCCATGTTGGGCCACATGACCCAGCACGGAGGATAGGATCCAGTGGTGGGGGCCACCACTGGTCCCACCCCTGCTCCACCCCTCCCCTGCCCAATTTTGCCCTCCACACACCCTCCCCATGCCCTCCACACTTCCCAAAAGATCTCGCCAGCAGCAGCAGTGAGACTTGCCACTGGCCAGCTCTGTGTCAGGTCCTCCTAGCAGAAGATCTGGGAGTTTATTTGTGTAAGTGCACAACCCTTTTCCCAACGTGTAGTTGGAAGTTTATGCAATTAAAGCAGAATAATTTATTTAAGTATGCATGGCAAAATAATGAGTTTGGCTGCAACTTTTTGGCAGAAGGCTTTCAGGTGAGCAAATGATTTAAATGTTCTTCAGTTCAATGTTTATATAATATGTTTATATTAACCCCTGCTAACTGGACAAGAGGCACTTTTTCCAGTGGTGTTCCTCTTATATTTAGCAGGGGGAGAGTAACTGTCCCTCTTCACCCCTGCGCAGTCTTTCTAGTGGCTGTTGCTGGCGGTCTGCCTTTTTTTTTTAGATTGTGAGCCCTTTTGGGACAGGGAGCCATTTAACTTTATTATTACTATTTGCCTGTAAACCGCTTTGTGAACTTCGTGTTTAAAAGCGGTATATAAATACCTGTTGATTGATTGATTGATATTGTATTTGGTTGGCCAAACGCACCAAAAACACTCAGAGACATGTTTTGCTTGCTGCCCTCTAGATAACTCCAACGTTAAAAAACAAAATTGGTGGAAGCACATGCGCATAGTTCATGATAGAGACTGGGCCAGTTCTGTCTTACCAGGATTGTACACATGGCTGAGCTTTGGGTGAAAGTCTGGGCAATCCAGACATACTGGTCATGCTGATCCTCAGCTATGCAAAGTTTTATATAAGCAACATGCACTATCAGTTCAAGCTCTAGCAATCATTGAAAATTGTTACAAGTTTAACAATGATACCAAACTATGATCTTGCATCTGATTGTGGGCAAAAGAGCTTCATTGGTTCTTACTTGCAGGTCCGTCTCTCTCTCTCTCTCTCTCTCTCTCTCTCTCTCTCTCTCTCTCTCTCATGCACACATGGAATATCATATCTTTTAGGGCACAATCCTAACCAGTTTTCCAGCACTGACATAGCTGTGCCAATGGGGCATGTGCTGTATCCTGCAGTAGTCACAGAGTAGTAGTCACAGAGGCCTCCTCAGAGCTGCATTGACCATACCCCAGTGCTGGAAAGTTTGTTAGGATTATGCCCTTAGAGAGAGAGAGAGAGAGAGAGAGAGAGAGAGAGAGAGAGAGAGCGAGAGAGAGAGAGAGAGAGAGAGAGAGTGTTTTGTGATTTGAAATTAGGCAGTTACCATTTTAGGTGTTACCATTTTATACTACATGCTTGTATGGTTCAAATACTGTACACTTTGTTCAGAGTAAGATCTACCACTGTCCTGGGTGTGTAATCTATACAACTCATGAAAGGTTGAAGAAAGGGAAAGGATTCCAGTGCAGAAATCTTAAGGCCTGCCATAAATGACACTCTGAAACTTACAAGATGAACAGTGACTACCATCATTTTCTAACCAGGTGGAAGCTGTGTTGGATGCAAAATAATTTCCAGTGTTAGAAACGGAGGGTCCCCCTGGTTTTTTATTCCTTACAAAAGCAAAGTTGTGCCCAATTTTTGTGATCTTCAATTTCATGTTTAAATTTGGTTCTTGAGCTTGTTTCACATCATGTTTTCCAATGCCACTTCAGTCTCCAACACAAATAAGATCCTGTGAATCTACACACCCGATCAAATACCACATAACAAATGGGAAGAGGTTTTGCTGTTAACAAATGATGTGATGAAGTCAAGAAATTCCAGTAAATAAATACCATGTGGTCAATCGGACACCATAACATTATGTTCTGATGCTAATCTGGGTTCCATTCCATTCCTGGGTGAAGTGTATTTTGTCTCAGAACATCGACAAAAATAAACCAAAAGTATTGAGGGGACTAATTTAAAAAAATGGAAAAGGTCATTTTTCTGTGTAAGTGAAAATGACCTTTTTTAAATTGACTTCTTTTTTCAGCTCAGTTTTGCCTCAAAGTAGCTTTGAGAATGAATGGGGAACAATTGCATCTCTGGTCCATGTGCCACCCAGGGCCAGGTGTGCAAACTGCCACCCCTATGGACTGCTGCCCCCCTCCACTCACCTGAAGCTTCCAGACAGAGGCGGATCTACAGGGAGGGCAGAGCTCTAAGTTTTGCAAGGAGCCTTACCCTGTCATGTAAATCCCTCCTCTCCCTTGCTGCTGTAGCCAGTAAGCAATGCCAAGATGTTGCTTTTCCCTGTGAGGATTGGCTAAAACGGTGCAGGAGAGGAGTGATTTCCACTGCAAGGTAAGGCTTCTTGCAAAGCTTAGAGCTTTGCCCTCCCTTAGATCTGCCTCTACTTCCAGAGCCTGACTCTTGGGAGGGCCCCAGAGGACCAGTGGCAGCGGCCTCAGAGGGTATGCAGGGGCAGCTGCTTGTGGGACCCGTCCACCACGACGCCCAGGACCATGTGGCCCCCTGTGCCCCCTCATCAAGTACACCTCTGATGGGGAAGAATCCCATCTCAATGGCAGAGCACATCCTTTGCATGTAGAAGTTCCCAAATTCAATCCCTGATTTCTACATAAGGCTGGGGAGGGGAAAAAAAAACCCCTTTCTGAGACACTAGAACTGGCACAAAACCAGGATTACCTGCTTTGAGCAGCAAACAAAAATCTGGGTGGTCACATTTAAAGTTTCCAGACCATCTTTAAAGGCAGATCCACAGTAATAATATTACAGTCATCAAGCCTCAAAGTCTACTCAGCAGGGATACAGATCTACAGTCCGAAGTCTTTTTAAATGCCAGGAAGATTCCACTGTGCTTAACTTGGTGGCTGAAAGAGTAGCATTGGCCATTCAAAATTGCTCTGCCATGTTTGACCCTCTTATTGTTTAGTAGTTTACTAGTATTCAGAGGGAAGGAAAATGTCTCTACAAGACTGCCTCTCTGGTTCACCACACCTTCTCTTAAGTCACAGCCTAGCTGCATGGCTCTCTTTGCCTCTATCAATCAGATCATGCGCCCTGGCATGCCTTTTTCCCCCCATTGGTTACTCTTTTTCTCCTTCTTTCTGTGTGGCTCGAAAGCTTTGACATATTAAAGCTACAGCTTTATGGTTTATGGCAGTTGTAAATGACATCTTGAACATATGTGGCTTTGATAAACGGCACATTGGCAAACGGTGCAAGATTTCAGAAGCCAAATGGTTTGTAAATATGATTGCTAACGACAGCTTGGCAGCCCTATCAGGAAGTATACAAATAGAGATTCCAATTCTGGCATAGACAAGTGCCAGGAAATAGTTGAGCAGTTCTAGGTTGACAGGGTTGGTGGGAGAGCTGGATTCTGGCTCTTTTCAAATGTGGTCAGAAGCTAACTGAGCATTGGCCGAGTATCTTCCACTAACACAGGCCACAGATTGGTTGAGCAGGTGTTTCTATGGACCCAACTACCCTGTCATTTCCTGTCTCAAATGGAAGCCAATAAGTTAAACTGACATTTGGAAATTCTAATGTGGATTCCTCATCGAGGTTATGTCTTTATGTGTCCTAGATCAAGGGGTCTCCAAACTATGGCTATCTCTCCCACCACAAAATTTTCTCCAGCTTGTAGCAACTTGAGATTTTTGACATTTTCACTTATTAACTAGAATTTCTCAGTTTAAGCATAGCATTGTTCCTTTGCAAATGCCACATTTCTCTTTTGTTCTGAATTGTATCATGCTGATTACAAATAAGATCCAAGTAAAACTTTTACTTCTAAAATTGCTTTTAGGGTACAATCCTAACCTGGATCCTAAGGCTGGCATAGTTAGGCCAGCAAAGTTTGGCTGGCACAAGGGACACTGTAAAGCACTTTTGGACTACTCTTGAAGTCAGGGAGGGTGGCACACATCTGGGTGCTGGTCTCTCTGACCCTGAGAGTCATTCAAACATATTTTACAGTGTTCCTTGTGCCAGCCAAACTTTGCTGGCCTAACTGTGCCAGCCAACTCCGCGTTAAAATTGCACTCTCATGTATAAAACCTACTTTTTGGCCCCTGAAAATGTGTAAAATATATGCTGTGGTCCTTGTACTGAAAGGTTTGGAGACCCCTGTCCTCGATTTTTGAGGCATTATATCCAGGCTGGCATGCAGGAAATAGTAGACAACTCACAGCTTATTTTGCAATCAGCTTCAGAGTAAATCTAGAGTAAATCCAGCAGACCCTTTCTCAAAATTCTACCATTGCCACAACAACTGGGTAAAATTTTTATTTCTAACCAAAACTCACAATGAAATGTTGAGGTTGTTTTGTCAACTAGCAAAAGGCTGAATATCATTACAGAAAGGTGCATGAACAGTATGGAATTTGATTGAATTAAGGTTACCACTTTTCTACTAGTCTTGTCTCTTAACAACAGCCTGACCTCCAGAAATTCCATACCAGGAAATGTTCCATCATTAGACTTTGACAAAGCTCTGCAACTGGGGGGGGGGCACAATTCTAGTGCAGGCAGACTAAGGTTAAAACAGTCAGCAGTAGAGAGTATGGTCCAGACAGGCTACAGTCAATGAGTGGATCAGATAGCAAATGATCAAAATGTCCAGTGGCAGATGATGTGGCTGGAGATGGGCTAGCTGGTGGACAGGTACTAGATCAGGCAGGTGAGATAAATCAACTACGTTGAAAAATATGTTTGAGGTGATGTTAATGTTTTGTCTGATGAACCTGCATGTGATGACCTCTACAGTATGGAACCCAAGTACCCAAGTGATTGATTGCACTGAAATTGAAGTGGTCACCAGTGAGGCTATAATCTCATGCACACCTTACTCTAAGCCCCACCAAACTCAGTGGAACTTACCTGCCTGCTTTTGCCCCAGTTAGGATTGGGCTGCTCAGCTAATAAACCAGGAGGCTAGTTAATGGTCTGAACGATTCTGAATGGAATCCCCCATTGTGGCTCTCAAAAAAACCCTACCTTAGAGGAGGGGCTGGGGTAGGAGTGTCAGGTGATTCCATTCTCCATTTGTGTGGTCAACCAGAAAAACAAGGAATGAAGGGGCAGATTTGGAAGAGACTGACAGCCCAATCCAGACCAACTTCCCAGCGCTGATGCAGCCATGCCAAGAGGGCATTCTCAGGGGAGCAGCAGTTGCAGAGGCCTCTTCAAGGTAAAGGAATGCTTGTTCCCTTACTTTGCAGCTTCATTGCAAGATGGGATTTGATTTGAGAGAACCTGCAATGGAAGTGAAGAGAAGGAACTCACAGCTGCAGATTTGCTTAGAAGACCAACCAAACCAAACCAAACCACACCAAAGTTGCTAAGAAGGCCAGCCAACTGAAGTTCACACTTCTATATTTCTAAGTAAAACAAATACTACAAAGACACTGTTAAGGCTGCAGTCTGATGCATGCCTGTTTAGGCATTTGTCTCATTGAACTCAATAGCACTTCCTTCGGAGAAGGTTTGATAACCAGCATCAAGCAGTGATGTCACAATGTCACATGACATCACGACATCACTTCTGGGTTCTTCCCAGAGGAGAAGGTGTTGGCAGCTTCATTCCCCCATTCCTTCTCCCGTTCCCCTTGAAGGGAGTGTCCAAGAGGCTCCCGTGAGAAAGAATGGGGCCCCAATCTGCTACAGTGAGCGCCCTCTCCTCCAGGAGAACCGTAAGTGGCACAAGGCATCACTACTGGGTTCTCCCCAGAGAAGGGGGGACTGGGGGCTTTGCTCCCCCCTCTGACTCCATCCTAGTTATACCTCTGGTTCTGAGCAAACATGCATTGGATTGCAAGGTAGGGCCCCCCTCCCCATAATGTCTTCTCTAAAGGAAGCCCAAACCCAAGTGACGATATGCTGCTGGATCTTCTCACTGCCCATGGAAGGAACAGATACAAACATGTAAAAATATAAGGGTGCAATCTAACAAACTTTCCAGCACTGGCATAGCTGTGCCAATGGGGCATGTGCTGCATTCTGCAGCTGGGGAGGCTTCTTCAAGGTAAGGGAATGTTTGTTGCCTTATCTCAGAGCTACTTTACCCTTACCCCGATCCTGGAAAGTTGGTTAGGATTGTGCCCTAAGCTTTATCAACCGGAGGAAATGGGGGGAATTATTAAGTTTAGCCCTCTCCAAATGATTATTTTCCACACACAAAAAGGTTCGATAAAAAACTCTGTAGTTCGAGGGAATGTACATTGATGAACAGTAGTTTCCGTGAGATGGTTAATCAAAGTTCTAGGACTTATAAGCCCTCTGTGGAAACGACAGATTTAAGCGATGAAAGGTCGACATTTCAAGAATAAGCTCTCAATATATACATACTGTAAACTTCAGCTACGTGTTTCATTATAGCAGTGCCTTCTAGCTTTTAAGGGGTTTACAGCTTGGCTGTAATTATTCACCATGGGGTACCATTTGGCACAAATTGATACTTTCCAATTCTCTGCTCTTCTTAATGAAGAGTTATTCACTCTGGGCCCTGTTCGCTATCAATATATTCACAGAGTTGATTTGAGGAGGTTTGCAGAAGATTGTGTACAGGGCTTTGTGAAATGATTTCCGTGATGTATTCCCAAATTTAAAAATTGCTTTGCCACTGTATAAAAAAACCAACTAAGATTTCATTAAGCCATAGTCCCTCTTTGACTAAGTGCTGGATGGACAAATGCCTGTGATTTATGTGTCAACCAAAATATTTTATTCCATACCAGTTACACGTAAAAGAAGCCTTGTGTGTTCACTCTCCAGAAACCCAAAGCTTCAATTCAGACACATAAAACATTTTCCATTTAAAAAAGCAAGAAAAAGAAAGCCACTTCTATGCAAATGTTTGAGTGCTATTTAACAGCCGCATGCATGTTTGCTTAGAAGTAAGTTCCACTGAACCCAACTGGTTTTACTCTCAAGTAAGTGTGCATGGGCCTGCATGTCTATCAAAAAGTCCATTTGACATCTAACAGTTCATTTGTTAACTGTTTGGCTTTTAAAAGTTGGTTTTCAACCATTGACAAAATAATTTTATGTTTGTGGTTTTGTGATGGTTTTATGCAGTTGCATTTAAATGTAATCGTGTTTTATTATAAGCCACCAAAAGGCCAAATGGTAGAATACGTTCATATTCCTCAGATCTGGTATCTTGCAAATGAAAAACCTAAAATTGTAAAGTATGAATTTCCAAAGTCATCTCTGATGGGATGTTTCCATTTTGAGTCATGGAGTTTGGTACACTCACTTTTTGATTACACAACCTGAACCCTGCTGGAAGATGTGGTAAAACCCACAGTCTCAATGCTTTTTTTCTTGTTCTTTTTAAGAAGTCAGCACAATTATTTTAATACAGTGCATTGGCCATCCACTGAATATTTGTACGAGTTCAGTGTTGCCACATATAATTGTATGAAGCTGCCTTAGCGCACAAGCTTGAGCTCTGCAGTGCCAGTGCTGTGCTCACAACGCTGGTGCTGGGTGTCGCAAAAGTGCATACCTGGGTTTTGAGTCAGCCCATCACTCATTACTGTCTCTATGACGATTCACCAAACATGCCTCCTTCACAGACTTATATGACTGCCTCTTTGTTGATTGTCTGAAATCCCAGTCCTACCTTGAGATGCCACAGTCCTTCTGCACACATGTTCTCCACCACTGAGTTGCACCTTCTCCTCAAAGACACAATCAAACCACCATTTTGTTCCATTACAGAAAGGTGCAGAAGAGAACGACAAAAATGATTACAGGGCTGGGGCACCTCCCTTATGAAGAAAGACTGCAGCGTTTGGGGCTCTTCAGCCTAGAAAAAAGGCGCCTGAGGGGGGACATGATTGAGACATACAAAATTATGCATGGAAGGGATAGAGTCGATAAAGGGATGTTCTTTTCCCTCTCTCAAAACACCAGAACCAGGGGACATTTGCTAAAACTGAGGGTTGGGAGAGTTAAAACAGATAAAAGGAAGTACTTTTTTACTCAGCGGGTAGTTAATCTGTGGAACTCTTTGACACAGGAGGTGGTGATGGCATCTGGTCTTGATGCCTTTAAGAGGGGATTGGACGGATTTCTGGAGGAAAGGTCCATCGTGGGCTATAGGCAATGATGGATTGTGCAACCTCCTTACAACGGTGGTGGGCTACTGGTACCGGGTGCAAGGGAGTGGCAACAGGATGCAAGCATCTTGTTGTCTCATGCCTCCCTGGGGCACCTGGTGGGCCGCTGTGAGATACAGGAGGCTGGACTAGATGGGCCTTTGGCCTGATCCAGCAGGGCTCTTCTTATGTTCTTATGTAATGTCACCAGCACCATTGGGCCAATGCTAGCAGTAGTGCCAGCCCAAGAGGCACCCAAGAGGAGAGGCACCGCAGCGCAGCTCCTGCGTCAGCCAAACTGACAGCAGATCTTGGCTTGGGGAAGGTGGGAGGAACTGCGTGGGGTGGGCAGGCCAGTAGGTGTGCTGGTCAGGGGAGGGGTGGGATGTAGCAGGTAGGCCGCATCCAAGCCTCCGTTCCCTGGCTACGCAGCCTAGATTTGGGCCGCATGACTTCCTTGGCTCAGCACCTGCTATACAGCAGGCACTGATCCAAGGAAACCAATAGGGAGGCTGGAGCCTCCCCTGGGGGAAGGGCAGTGGTGTCATTCAAATAATTTAGGAACAGGAACTCACTTTTGATTGGCACTTGTCAGGAACCCGGAACCAGCCACAGAGCCCATTAGGATCGGAACACCTGTTCTGGTCCGTTCCCCCTGAATGACATCACTGCCTTCGCCCCCCTAGGAATCCAGAGTCGCTCCCTTTAACCCTTTGAGTGCTGGCCAACCAAGAAGAAAAGCTCTTTGCAGAGGAATTGGGAGGGGGGAGGGAGAGTGAAGTGGGCGGAGTCAGCCCTAATTTTAACGAGTGGAACTGAGTTCCCCCGCATTCCCCCTGCATGACATCACTGGGCAAGGGTGTGAACTTGCCCTTGCTCCAGAAGCCAAGCTGGATTTGGGGCAGGTCTGCTGGCCTCACCATTCCAGCCCAGCTCAGGATTGCGCTCTTCGCGACATCTCCTTTTCTCTTATTTCTCTGATAATTCAAGGGCTCAACTTGTCGACGTAAAGCAGATTGGATGGAATGCTGATCACAAAATATTACTCGTAGGTACACTTTGTGCCAAAATATTCCATTTTAATGACATGGAATGACACGGGTTGGTTGCCTTAGAGCATAGAGCTGGATTAACGTAGTTGCAAAAGCAGCACATATTACCTGCCCTGAAATCTCAAAGCAATCTGCTCCATGTAAAAGGCAGCACCAAGGTAAATGGGAAGCAGCAGAAAGCTGCTTGCAGTGCAGCACAGTAAGGGGGGCCAGAGTTAGGAGAGGTGAATGGAGGAATGGGAAGTGGCGCCTGGCTTCGCTGTGCCTCGGAAGCTATTTGTCAGAGTGGCCAGGCGTGCACCAAAGGGGCTGCCTGCCGCTTCTAAGAGAGGCGGGCGGCCCTTTGGAGCCACGTGAGGCCACGGGGGGCACACCCAATGATGTCATGCAGGGGGAACACGGGGGAACTCAGTTCCACTAGTTAAAATTAGGGCTGACTCCGCCCACTTCACTCTCCCACCTCCCCCTCCCAATTCCTCTGCAAAGAGCTTTTCTTCTTGGTTGGCCGGCACTCAGAGGGCTAAAGGGAGCAACTCCGGATTCCTAGGGGGGTGAAGGCAGTGATGTCATTCAGGGGAAACGGACCAGAACGGGCATTCTGGATCCTAACGGGCTCCATGGCTGGTTCCGGGTTCCCGACAAGTGCCAATCAAAAGTGAGTTCCTGTTCCTAAATCATTTGAATGACACCACTGGGCACACCCCTCGAGATGTGCCCCCAGATGCTGAACCTCTCCACCAGGATTGCCCCCGCGTACAAAATATTTTTTACTGAATTTCCATCTGATCACACACACAAACATACACACAATCAGTGTTGGAATTCAGCCAGTTCTCACCAGTTCTGCAGAACCGGTTGCTAATTTATTGATATACAAAAAGTAGTGCTGTAGTAAGAAGCAGTACAAAGAAAGGAGGACATAGGACCGGTTGTTAATTTATTTGAATCCCACCACTGCACACAATCACCACCACAGGACAAAAGTGTGCTCCTTGTCGGTGCTGCTGCATTAGTGCTGGTGGTGAGGGACAGAATTGGGGTGCCAGAAAAATTAGGGCTGCTTCCATTCCACCCCCAGATTCCCTTCCAAGGAATTCCTAACTTTCTACAAATTCTCTTTTTCCAGTCGAAAAATCTCAGACCTTATAAAGACGCCTTTGCCAATACTGTCAAACCAGTCAAGGAACTCAAATATTTGAAGAGTTTTGTTTTCAGGCCAGAATACAGTACATGGCCCAAATTCTTAAACTCCATTGAAACATTTTACTAAAGCAATAAAGCAAAAAGGGCAGCAGGGACTGTTTTACAGAAGTCATGGAAGTAAAACGATCAGCCCTGCCCCTTGTTTTTCCAAGGCTAAAATACAGGGCATGGCTCTTGATATAGATCTTGAAGGAGTTCATGAAAATAAGGAATTGGAAATATATTTCAGACTAACTTAAACCTTCCCGTTAAGGCCCCAACTACATTCGTAAATGCTGAGGTAGGGGAATATTTCTTACAGTCAAATTCCATGAGTGTGCATGCTGAATTTCTTCTTATTTCTGGTCAGTTCTGGTTGCCACACCTCAAAAAGGACATAGTGGAGCTGGAAAAGGTGCAGAAGAGAGCGATGAAAATAACGGGCAGCGGCGACATTCAGCCGGTACGCTGAGCGGGACTTACCTTTGACCGGCAGCCGGCCCATTGCGTAACAGTGCGTTCCGCTGCTTTCCCGCCCACCGCGGGTGGGAAAGTGGCGGAACGCACCGTTACGCAACGGGCGGGCTGCTGGTCAAAGGTAAGTCCCGCCCAGCGTACCGGCTGAATGCCGCCACTGATAACGGGACTGGAACACCTCCCTTATGAAGAAAGACTGCAGCATTTGTGGGGGGGAAATGAAAAAAGTCTAGAAAAAAGGCACCTGAGGGGGGACATGATTGAGATGTACAAAATTATGCATGGGATGAAATAGAGTCGATAGAGTGATGCTCTTTTCCCTCTGTCACCAGAACCAGGGGACATCCACTAAAATGGAAGAGTTAGGAACAAATAAAAGGAAATACTTTTTTACCCAGTGGGTAATTAATCTGTGGAACTCTTTGCCACAGGAGGTGGTGGCATCTGGTCTAGGTGCCTTGAAAAGGGGATGGGATAGATTTCTGGAAGAAAATTCCATCATGGGCTATAGGTCATGATGGGTTGTGCAACCACCTTACATTAGTAGTAAGCTACTTTAGAATGCCAGGTGTAGGGGAGTGGCAACAGGATGCAGGCTTCTTGTTGTCTCTTGTTGTGCTCCCTGGTGGGCCACTGTGAGATACAGGAATCTGGACTAGATGGGCCTTTGGCCTAATCCAGCGGGGCTCTTCTTATGTTCAATGGGTCTTTCCAGGCTCTTTAACTGTCATTGAAAATGCATAATGTAGCATACACAAGGTTGCCAATCCATGTTCTCTGACACAGGAATAAAAGGGACTTCTTAAATGAAAAACTTAAATGAAATAAACTTCCTGGCTAATGAAAAAATTAGCCTCCAGCAATAACCCAATGCACTCTTACTGATCCATTAAATTCAGATACATTTACTTCTGAGTAAACATGCATAGAATTGGGTGTGGAACATGAGTTAAAACAGCCTTCTCTTTTCTGATCTAATTCAGCAGCATCCTCTTGCAAACAAATCCCTCAGAGAACATGTTCCATGTTTAACATTCCCATGTCTGCCTATGGCAAAAGAAGGTCGATAGGTGTGGATAAACAATCTTTAAGCTATCATATAATTGAGCAACTCCAAAATATGGCACTTACAAAGGAACAATGCCATGCTTAAACTGAGAAATGATATACGAGTAAAAATGTCAACTATTTTAAGTTGCTGCAGCCTGGATAAATCTGGTGGCAGGCCAAATTTGGCCCCTGGGCCATAGTTTGGAGGCCCTTGGCTTATAGGAAGAGCTCAAACAGCCTCCTTGGCTGTGTAGATTGACTGGTAGGTAGCCACCAAAAAGGTCAGCTATTGCAAAGCAAAAATAGCAAAATCACTGTAGCCAGAATTACTATTTAAGCTGTAACAAAAATTAGAACCACCGAAAATCAGGCAAATGGATACAGTCATGATACAAGCCAACAGTTATGCCCAGACTTCTGTTTGCACATTGTGCAGCCCCAGTGGTGTTCCTATTGGGGGGAGGGGGAAACACTAAGTGTTGCAACAGCCTGAGCTCCTGTGTAACACCCTCCTCCTCCTCCTCTACAGAACCATTCACAGATCTGAGAGCAAAGCCTTCAATCCATGAATGGTTCTAGAGGCAAGGGAGAAGGACCATGTTACACAGGAGCTCAGGCTTCTGCCTCACTTAGCATTTCTGCCAGATTCCCTCTCTGCAATCCTATGCCTGCAGTAGGCTAATTAACTTCCCTTTTATCACCACCTTACAAGGCACCACTAAACCCCACCACCATGGCAAAAGGCGTTTAACCCTTTGTCTGCAGTTTGTTCACCGCTGCAGCCAGTTGGGAATAACAGGGGCCCTGGGGATAAAAGTAGCTCCTGGGAAGAGCAGTTTTGTGGGTGCAGGAAGTTTGGAGTGTAGGCATAGAGATGTGGCAAAGGATTAGGGATTGCTTGGAGAGAAGGAAGGAAGGAAGGAAGGAGTGTAGAAGTGTGACTGATTGGATGAAGGATACTCGAGGCTTCTAGGACTGTGATGGTGGTTGGAACTAAGGTTGTTGTATGGAATTGCTATGTGGCTGCCATGCCCCTGGAGCCACCAACTGGAGCGGGAAGGAGGGCTGGTGTGCCTTAGCAGGCAGGTTAACCCTGTAATTCCTGGCTGATATGGACAAGGGGCCACTGCTGATACCATTTCCTATCTCCTCGGGGTAATCTTCCACAATTTCAGAGGCGGATCTACAGAGAGGGCAGAGCTCTAAATTTTGCAAGGTGCCTTACCCTGTCATGTAAATCCCTCCTCTCCCTTGCTGCTGTAGCCAGTAAGCAACGCCAAAATGTTGTTTTTCCCTGTGAGGATTGGCTAAAACAGTGCAGGAGAGGAGTGATTTCCACTGCAAGGTAAGGCTTCTTGCAAAACTTAGAGTTTTGCCCTCCCTTAGATCTGCCTCTGCACAATTTCCATAACAGTCCCCCCCCTCCAGGAACACCACTGTACAGCTCAACTCTATGCATGTTTACAAAGTAAGTCTCATTGTATTGTATGGGATTTACTCCATGGTGAATGTGGACAGGAGTGTTGCTTTAGGATATAGGCCTATGTCCATTTGCGGTGCAAGCCTATCCATTTCTACTCAGACATGTCCCATTGTGTCCCGTGGGGCTTACTTTCAGGAAAGTGGGTATAGGCCAGTGGTGGATGGGGCGGGGGCAAAGGGGGCAAATGCCCCAGCATTTGCAGTGCTGTGCACTGACATAGCACAGAGAACAAACACCTCTATAGGTCCCTTCTCCTTTATTGAATACTTTTCCATATCTTCATATTCTAGTGTGTATTTGAGGGTTTGTTTGTATATTTACTATTGTCGACATGATTGATAACTGTTTTGCAGCATAAGTCGCATTTAATTGGGGCACATCCTTGCATAAAATATTTGGAGAACAAAATGTGGACTTTCTGGTAGCAGCACCGTGAGGGTGTGTGGTTTCTTTTGTCACTCCTTTGAGGTCTTGAGTTCCTTAATTTTCTAGGAAATATCTATATTTTAGAGTATCTTTTTGGGTAACCTAGTTCAGACCACTGTTCCTGTCTGTTTCAGAACAGAAGTCAGCTCTGCAGTGGTGGTTCCAGGGCTATAATTAAAACCCTAGTGCAATGGTTCTCAAACTTTTTAGCACCAGGGCCCACCTTTTAGAGTGACAGTCTGCCTAGGACCCACCAGAAGTGATGTCATGGCTGGAGGTACTTTCATTGTGACGCTGGAGCCTGCTACTTTCCTGAGAATGCAGCAATCAGTTGGGTTATTTCTCAGCCATTTTCCAAAAGCAAAGTGAATCAGAAAGGGAAAAAAAGCTTCTTTACAACCTTGACACAAGCAAAACAACTACACAGCCAAAACAACCCTTTCCCGCATCCCATCTTCCCATATTTTCAATGTGGCCGCCCTAGGTCCTTCACGATCTACCTGAAATTGGCTCCGGACCCACTGGTAGGTCCCGACCCACAGTTTGGAAACCACTGCCCTAGGGTGTCATGTATGGAAATGAACATCCCTTCAGGTGGGTGGGATTTGGGAGGGGGGAAGATTGATATATAAAGTTTTTTTTATATATTTCTTATAGAGTGACCCATTCCCACCTCAAATTCTCAAATTATCAGGAGGGGGTGATTTCCTTTTGTGGTGGCTCTCTTAGCTATTTTTAGAAGGCATGGGAAATATGGTTTGGCTAAAAATTGGGGAGGGCTAGAGATTGGCTCAGCCTCCCCCCCCATAATTCAAATAGTGCCCCACTAATCCACATTGGATTTGTGGAGGGATGTGGGCATGGCGCTGGGTTGAGTTTAAGGATGTGCCAGTCATTCAGGGCGCAATCTTAATCTGGAGTTAGGTCAGCACAGTTAGGCCAGCAAAGTTTGCCAGGCACAAGGGACACTGTAAAGTATGTTTGGACCACTCTCAGAGACGCCAGCGCACTTGCCATCCTCCCTAACTCTGAGTGGTCCAAACACGCTTTACGGTGGCCCTTGTGCCAGCCAAACTTTGCTGGGCTAACTGTGCCAGCCTAACTCCAGGTTAGGATTGCGCCCTCAGTCATCTTTCAGAGAAAGGGGTGGGGGCAAAGTGTAATCAACCCAATCAACAGAAACCTGAATGTGACGCGCAGGAGGCGTCTCTTCTCTTCTCACCCTAACGGACCCGATTTGATGAGGGAAGTCGTTGCAAAATTGTAAGTGGGAAATGAACATAATTTGGAAGGATTATTCTCAAGCACTAGTTAAGCTTCCAGGAGTTAGTCAAATCACTTACTGGAGAAGCAGAAGTCAAGCAACTGAGCGGGGGTGAAGATTTACATGGCTTCTTCTGCATGCCTCCGAGTCCAGGCTTGCGCGTGATGTCTGCGGAACACCTGAGATACGCTCCGGCATCCAGGAGACTATTTAATGATTCCTACCAGCCTTTGTGGCCCTGTCCAATGGCGGCGTAAGGATAAGTGACGGATGACCCTACCTTGGGACAAAGCGGAGATGAGCATCAGTCCCCTAGCGTGTTTGCTTTTCTTATTTGTTTATGTTTTATTGGCACATTTTATACTTTTAATCACACTTTCATTCACATTAACAACAAACGATATGAACAACATTGGATAGTATCACCTCTGCCCGCCGTACTGCGGTTCTAGTCCTGATGATCACAGTATTAAATTAATTGGCTCTCCCTCCTGTTTCTTGGAGCTCTGAATTTGTGGGAGGCAACTGAGATCCTTGAAGCCGACCTTAAACACACTTACCTGGGCCGGGGTGGGGTAGGGATTTCAGCAGATATCATTGGGACAAGTAATGAAATTCCCTGCAAATTTGACTCTTCGAAACACATATAACGAGAGTAGAAATCAACTGAACACAAAATGTGATATGGGAGCGTTTCCAGTCAGTGGAAAGATAAGGAGGAAACTAACTGTGCAGTCCTATGCATATCTATGCATTCAATGACACTGACTCCTAGGTAAATCTGTACAGGATTGCAGCCTAAATTATTTAGTCCTAATCTGAAAAATCAGAGGACTAGCGTCACTAATGGCCCTTCAATACCAATGGAAGAAGAAGGGGGAGGGTGGTGCAGGTGTATGCATACAAATATCTTAAACTGGAATTTCTGTTGCCAGCAGAACCGCTCTCCCTCTGCTACTTATGATTAAGGATATTTATGAGACAAATATCCAGACAAGTCGACACTCTTAACACTCTGCATTAGTTTAAAACGATTACCATTTACGCAGTGTTCACTAGGTTTGCAGCTGGGATTCCACGTCTTCGATGGAAGGTGAAAATAATTCATCTTTCATAATCAAATAATTCACATCTTATTTTGTTGCAATGAAATAACATTAATGTACAATAATAGCCTATTCCTCACTGAGGACTAGCCCTGTAGTCTATAGTTCCGCACTGTAATCTGATGCTTCCGCAATAGTGTTCTGAGAGCCTCCATCTACCTTCACATTTCAAAGCAACCGTGTTGTACTATATTATTTTCCAAGAATATAATCTCTGAGGAAACAAGAATATTCTTAATATTCTCTCCTGCTCCTATACTGCTACTAAGTTTAAGTATTAAATGTGGTCTCCACCAAAGTTTGCAACAACTACTGTCAGCAGATCTTCAACTATACAAGTTCTTTGGGGAGCGAGAAGGTGCCAAAATAAACCATCTAACATAATTGTTAGATACTGCAAAAGAACAGGTATTACACCTGTTTATTGCTTACGGGAAGAAAAAACTGTCTTCCGACTATTTCAAGTTTCACTGTAAACTTTCATCGTTCTAGGCTGACATTATTTCGGTTTTGCAAAGACCACAAATCTTGAGTACATCTCATTTCCCCCTTCCCCCCCCTTTAGCTTTTTTGCCTTGTAGTTTGTGCTTCCTGGGAATAAATCCCATTGCAATCAACAACGGGATTTACTTCCGAGCAAGCACACTTAGGAAAGTGATGTTTTCCAATGTTGCGACTTCCTAAATGCTGTTCATGCGAGGTAGGCAAGCTCTCTTTAATCCGGCCCCGCTCCATAAATCAGGGAAGGTGAAGCCCTTCAGCTTCACAGAGCACTTGGGTAGATGGTGGTCCTAGGGGGGGGGGGTTGCTAAGTTTTGCAGGAGCCTGAGCTCCTGCGTAAAACGGCCCCTCCCCTTCGCCTTCACAGACGTTCGCAGCTGAGCCGCTTTACACAGGAGGTCAGGCTCCTGCAAAACTTAGCATTTTGCCCCCCTCTAAACACGCCATTGCTTGGCTTCGGGTCTCTGAAGCGCAACGAGATCGATATAAATCCAAGCCATGCATTGTAACTGGACATATTTGAGAGACAGGCAATCATTCTTTTAAAAAAAAAAGTCCGATTTTTTTTTAAACTCGGGTTTGCAGTTTGATTCGGTCCTGTTTACTCAGATGTAAACCCACCTGGCCTCGAAGGGGCTTACACTCCTTTGGATTACAGCCTCTCTGGCGACAGAAAACCAGCATTGCAGCCCAACGAGCGTGGGGCGGCGGATGAATAAGCAATCGCATTGTTTAACGTGTCCGTGGCTCATTCCCGCCGCCCTCCCGCTCGCTTTCGCTCTAACCAGCCAAAACAAGTTTAGCTTTAAGAACTGCGCAGGCCCCTCGTTGCCGAGCCTAGACTAAACAAGAGGCGTTTGGGGGCCCCAGCCGAGCCGTTTGTATTGTCTCCTTGGAACGGAGCTGTCAGAAACACCCAAATAAAGCAATACGTGCGCAGCGTCCACCTGTGCAACACCTCCGCAACACGTTTTATTTAAAAGGGATCTCTCCCGGGGTCATGATGTGTACATTATATACAGATATATACGGTCCCTCGTTCCCTCCTCGTGCAAAGGCAGAGTCTGTGCAAGAATTCGAAGCATCTCCTCCGTGCAAGTCGTACAGACACATAGTCCATCCCCGGGCAAAACTGCTGGGCCCGCTGTCCTTGGGGGGGGGGAGAGAGAAGAGAGGTATCAGCTGTCGGAGTCCAAATCGCTTTTGCTTTCTTCTTGCCTCTTCTCTGGGGACGCTTTGGAAGCTTTGTTCCATTTCTGGGTGTTTTCCGACTCCTCCGAGGAAGACCTCTTTTGTCTCCTCCACTTAGCTCGGCGGTTTTTGAACCAAACCTGTGATTCAAAGTAAACGAAGGGGGTGGGGGTGGGGGAACAGCATTATTTGCAAGAAAAGCACTGGACCGCATGAGTGTTCAAAACGCTACGGTGGAGCAACGACATGTATCGGCGCAGGGGCCGTCCAAGAACACTCCTATTACTCAAAGCCACTTTCAGAGTCAATGGTTTTTGAACGAGCGAGCCCATGCATTCCGTTGCAGGCATACAATAATCACTGGGGCTACAATCCTATAAACACTTTCCTGGGAGTAAGTTCCATTGAACACAATAGGACTTTCTTCTGAGTAGACCCGCCTAGGGTTGTGCTGTAAGACAATGCCCAGGGGATGCTGTGAGAAAGGTCTACGCCTGGAACCTAAACACAAAGGTGTGTGACTAAGGGTGCACTCCTAACATGGAGTTACGCGGCACAGCTAGGCCAGCAAAGGAGGGCTGGTACAAGAGACACCGCCTTTGGACCACTCTCGGAGTCAGGGAGGGTGGCGTAGGCCTGTGTGCTGGCCTGTCTGACTCCAAGAGTGGACCAAACGTACTTGGTGTCCCTGTACTGGTGCCGGCCAAACTTTGTTGGCCTAATTGTACCGGCCTAACTGCAGGTTAGGACTACGCCCTAGGATGGTGTCCTGGCTCAGGTGTTAAAACTGGAAGATCCAGGTTCGAATCCTAGCTCAACCAGGAGGCTTCCTCGGTAACCTCTCTCACAGCCCCGCCTACCTCACGGGGTTGTTGTGCGGACAAATGAAGGGATGGGACTATGTACACGCGCCCCTGAGCTCCTTGGAGGAAGGGCGGTATAAACATGTGAAAAGTAAATAAATACCCACACCCTTGATTTGCTCCCTCCTTCAATACAAGGGGGCTCCTGCCCTGAGAGCTGGGTGGAAACTGGACCCCTGATTTTTGCGCCCTGCGATTGCCGCAGCTTCACAGAAGGGAGAAACCTTCAGCATCGCTGTGAATCTAATCTGCGCTCACTTGAAGATAACGTTGGCGGGGCTGAAGCGTGAGAACGGTGAACAAGGGCGGCTCAGTCAACCTGTGCTGCTCCTACTTTGTTACATTTGGTGCCAAGGGATTGTTAGGCTCTGTGCTAATCTGTGGCAGGAACTATACCTAGGGGCATACAATCTGTAAGGGTATATACATTTTTTCAAGGGAAAGGGCGCCTCGAGTCCCACCCTAAAGTCTGGACAGCCAGCTCACAGGGGAGCACCTAGTTCCAGTTAGCCCCTGTAAAGGCTGGCTGGGTGACGCTGCCCACCTCGACTCTGCTTGCCTGGCTCAGGATGCCCTAGTGGCTGCGGAGGGTCGGGTGTAGCTGCCCCATTTCCGCGAAACCTGTATTACTTTCTCCCACCAAACGCATTTCGTTTACCGGTGCCTCTGTTACGGTTCTGTACAGCGCCTAGCACGCTGTCTGCGACAAGTCCAGTAGCCATTGTAGTTGTCAGCAAATAAATGACTTAGGCGTACAATGTTGCAGGAGCTCATTTAGGCAGCGGCAGGGCGGATTTGCAGTCCGATCCACACCACGCAGCTGACACTGAAGTACAGTAATAGTAATAATAATACTATCAATATTTGTATACCGCCTTTCTTGTCCTTGGATTTCCCTTCCGGCTGTAATCAAGGCGGTTTAGAGAGGAAGGCTTTTGCAAGCGCACAGGGGTTGTTACAATCATAAAATCTAATCTTGCACAGAACGTCGCCCGTCCAGGTGGTATCCTTCACACTCCAATCGAACAGTTTGGAGGGCCCCCCTCTTAAAAAAATACAGGTAAACCTAAGTCGAGTGGGAAAGGGGAAGCAGGCTAAACGAGGGCATGGATTTACTCATATTCAAGTTAAGACCGCCGTTCCCGCTGTAGAAAGAGTACAATTAAGCCTATCTAATGAACCTAAGGGCCCAATCCTATCCGACTTTCTAGCACTGGCAAAGCCGCAATGCATCCTCAAGGTAAGAACGAGAGTTCTCCTATCTTGAGGTGGTCTTCCTGACGGCACCCCCACTGGAGGATGCGCGGCCCATCCCGTTGGCACAGCTACGTCAGTGCTGGAAAGTTGGATAGGATTGGGCTCCAAGTTAGGTGGAAACAAACCCGACTCCGTTGAAACTGAAGTCCCAATCCGCAGTCACATCACAACGGCAGAGTTTGTTTACAACGACTGCGCTTCGAGCTGTATGGATTCAAAGTGCGCTTCGAAACACAATCGCCGCTTGCAATCCAATTCCATTTAAATCACTTTCAAGTAAACATCGCCAGCGAGGCTGGGGGCAACTTGGCAGGGGGCTACGAACAATAATCGCTCAAATTTCTGAACAACTAACTGCTACAGGTGCCGCTGCCTTTAGGCGTTTAGCTTTTTGCGGCAGGGGCGTGTCAGGTGCTGTACAAAATAGGAAGTGAAACGGGCTTGCAGTCTGCAAACTTCCTTTGCGTCCTTGCAAACCTGTTGATTGATTCTCCCACCCAGCCACTCACAATTATTTGCGCTTAGATAACACAATGGAAAAGACAAGGCTGCCAACACCGGCTGTCTCCATTCACATTACCTCCACTTTCTCCTCCCGTAAATGTACCCTTCTGGCCAGCTGTTCCCTGGTGCCCACATCTGGGTATTTGGTTTCCTGGAAGAGGTTTTCCAGCGCCTCCAGCTGTTCGTCCGTGAAGATGGTCCGGTGTCTCCTTTTCCTCCGACAGTGGAGCTGGTTGAGTAGCTGCAACTCCGTCCGCGACAGGGTGCCCACGTTCATGTAGGGCAGCATCTGATGTGGCACGGGGGACATCAGGACTGAGCCAGTACTCTCGTAGCCTGGAAGGAGAGAAGGAAAGAGTGCGGAAGGAGACGACTTCGCAGGCTAAAGTGGATTAGAGCTCAGGCCGCTTAAAAAGATAATTTTAAATCGTTTTTATTAGTTACCCACAAATACGCAAGAGCTTCCGGTTATCCATGGCACGAGACCTGAAGTACAGACTAAGCTAGGCGCGGCGGGTCGACAAAAGGATGGCAGAAAGCGATGCCAGTCTCGACTGGAATCGTAACCCTTCTTTTTACACGCGGATGCAGCGAACACCTCTGATTGAGGGCCCAATCCTATCCACGGTTTTGGTGCCAATGCAGCCCCAAGGTAAGCAAACAAACGTTCCCTTGCTTTGAGGAGGCTTCCCTCACTCCCCCTCCTCCACAGAACGCAGCACATTCCCCATTAGGACGGCATTGGGCTGGAAAATAGGATAGGATCTGTCCCGGAGTCGAGTAGAAATCACAGGCAGAAAAACAGCTGTATGGAGGCTGGAATTTGGGCTTCAAGGCATGCACACGGCCCCACTCAGCCCCGGAGTGGTCTTCTGGATTTAAGGGAGGCGACTGAAGACCACCACCACCCCAAAAAAACACCAACAACACCCTGACAATAAGTACCAAAAACTTAAGTGGAGCTTTGATTTGAACTTTTAGTAGGACTGCAGCATATTTAAGTAGGGTGAAATCCCCTTTTGAGGAAAAGATGGGGAATTACATCGAAGTTTGTAGGGGTGAAGGGGTCGAATGTAGGCGTCAAACCTCTGAACTCCGAAATAATAAATGCCACTGCATTCAAGAAATCAAGAGGAAACCCCAGCTGTCCATAGCTGGGCTACGTATGGAGTATCGATGCAAAATTCGGTTCAACTGAACAGGTTTATCAATGCATTTCAGGGCAAGGCTTACGGTGTAAGGCTACAATCAGTTACACACACTTTCCAGGCAGTAAGTCTCATTTAACACAATGGGACTTACTTCTGGGTAGATATGTATAGGATTGTGCTGTAAGTCCCTGTGTTTTCCACGGGGGCTTACTCCCAGGAAAGTGCATACTGTATAGTAGTTGTTCTCAAGGGCTGTTTTGTGTTTTTGTTTGTTGTTGTTGTTGTTTTGCCCACCTAAAAAAAAGTTGGTTTAGGGACCCACCTAAAAAAGTTTCATTTTATCAACCACTGAAGCCTATGTAATGATAATGGCGATTGAACAGGAGTGCTCTGCACAAGTAGCAGGTTTAACCCTTGATGCACTTACCCTAATTTACCCTATTTCACAAACCACCAAAAAATGGGTCGTAACCCACTGATGGGCCACAGACCAACAGTGTGGGAACCGCTGCTGTATAGGATTTCAGCCCTGAACTGTGATCCGATTCGCCAACTTCTAGTACGTATTAGCCCATTGATTACTAATAGGTAGCCGAATCCTAAGCCGACTGCGGTGACACTTAACATTATTCTAAATAGCTGGTGTGGTCGCTTAAATCGGATTCAGGCCTAACATTTCAGTTTGGATTTGGACTCAGGGAGAAGATTAGTTTGTAAGTCGACGATGTCTACACATCCGGTCTGAATCTCTTTCCAATTTCCACGGAAGAAAGTTCCATTTAATAAGGGACAGGAAGTGCCCTTAAAGGCTAATTCAAAAACAAACAATCCCTGGTTAGGCTGAAAATCTAGACTCGAATTAAGGAGGGGAGATCGCAACCTCAGAAAGCCACACTGGGCTCCTGAACACATTTGCACCGCTGTGATAAACCTGCTTACCGAGGTGAACGTTTCATTGATTTTAAAGGGGTCCACTGCCAGATAACGTGTTTTGGGACTGCAGCCTCAGGAAGGCTAAGGTTGCCAACCCGTACACACGTTCTTGGGAGTAAGCCTCATTGAAAACAATGGGACTAACTTCTGAGTAGTCATGCATAGGTTTGTGCCGTAAGTCGTTCCCAATGGACTCTGTGTACTTCCAACTCAATGTGGGCATGCATGAGTTAATTTCAAATACACGTGTTTGTGTGTCCAAAAGACCATGTTTAAGGGTGGAAAATGAGCGGATTAGGGAAAACACAGTAACATCTAGCCAGCTCAGTTCTGATTCCTTCGACAATAAATCATATTTCTTCCAATATGGATCTCCATTTCTAGCCAAGCTGATGGAATCTATTACCAGTGCTCACTACTGTCCACCACACTCCAAGTTTTCTGTCACATTCCAGGGTAATTGGCAGGGTAATCGGTTTAGGCGGGTCTGCTCAGAAGAAACTCCGATAGGGCCGACTCCCTTGAAAGAGTGCATCGGATTACAGCCTAAAACACGGAAAGCATCTAGGGAGAAATAGGTTCTGAGGCTGCAATGACGAGAGCGGAATCCTAACCAACTTTCCAGCACTGATATAGCCGTGCCAATGGGGCATGTGCTGCATCCTGCAGTGGAGTAGTAGTTACGGAGGCCACCTCAAGAATTGCACTGCCCGGCCCTGGAAAGTTGGTTAGGATTGCACCGTAACAGCACAATCCTATGCATGTCTACTTAGAAGTAAGTCCCAGTATAGTTAATAGGGCTTACTCCCAGGTAAGTGTGGATAGGATTGCAGCCTTAGTCATATTGGACAGGGTGGAATTTACTTCGAAGAAAACATGCTTAAGGTGCACTTCGGAGGTTCCCGGCTCAGGGATCTGGTTTACCTCGCACCCTTATAACTCTCTCCCATGGCTGCCATTCATTCCTATGAGAAGAGCAGGATGCAGCATTTCCCTGGGAAGACAGAACCGACTTTCCTCCCCTGATAACAGGGTAAAACTGACAGTGCAATCCTATGCTTATCTACTTGGAAGTAAGTCTGAGTAGATTGAATGGGGCTCACTCCCAGGAAAGCGAGCATAAACACCCACGTTGTCCGCCTACCACACGCACCCATCCATCCATCCAGTTTAGTATGGAGAGGAGGAGATGGAAGCAGAGCAAAGGGGGTGCCTGGCTTCCAGTCACCTCCGCCCCACACGCCCTCTGTTTCGGGGTGGACAGGGACTCCCAGGGGAGGGCGGAGGCGTCGGTCTTACCTGTCGCCGGGACGCAGGAGCATTGCTGAGCGCCCAGGGGCTGCACGGCGCCGCAGCAAGACGGGCCAACTGCGGACGCCTGGACGTGGAGCTGCCCGTAGTAGTAGTTGCCGTAGCCTCCCAGCCTAGATCCGCCGAGCGCGGGCAAGTTGGAAGCCGGAGCCACCGCCCGCGAGTAATATCCGCCGTAGTCGCCGCCGGCCGAGCCGTAGAGCGTCTCGCCCCCGTGAAGGCTGGCCGAGAAGACCACGGGCGCCGCGGTCTGCTGCTGCTGCTGCAGGAGCACCGATTCCTTGCAGCGGGGTCTGGCCGCCAGGATGTTGTCGATGCTGAACATGCCAGCAGGCATCCCCCGAAACTCTGCTTGGAGGGACGCGAGAGAGACTGCGGCGCCGGCTTGGGGAGGGAGGCGTGCGCGGCCGCGGCAGATCGGAGCGCGCCTGTCCAAGCCTCGCTGCTCCGGGTGTATGGGGGAAATCTGCCCGCGAGCTGCGCCTTTAAAAAAAAGAAAAAGAAAACACCCAACACCCTTCCTTGTAATTCTGCGCGTTTCCCCCCCCCTCCTCTTTCTCCTCCTCTTCCACTCTCCTGTTTCCTCCTCAGATCTCAACTGCATGGAGTCTATAACCCGGCCCAACCGCTTTCCTTTTTTATACCCAGGCGACGTCATCCTGGATTTAGTTCCTGGTTATAGATCAGATCACAAATAAAACCAGATTTCACTCACACTGTGTGTGTGTGTGGAGACACAGAGGGCGGGGGTGGGGAAACAGGGGAGGTGGGAGGGAGGCTACGTCTAGAGCAGGAGGGGGGCGAGAAAGAGACTGATCTCTGTGTATTGAGAATTAACAAAATTAACGTAATCCTTTCCATTAGTGGGATCTCTCGTCCTCTCGCCGCCTCTTTCTCGCTCTTGCCTAAAAGCGCCCCCCC
>JAJKFI010000033.1:3294823-3317036 GCA_029204185.1 Lerista edwardsae
CAGACTTAACCGCTGAGTCAACGAATTTGAGATCGGGGTGTCAAACCTCCCAGTTTCTTGCAGGGTTTAAGATAGTGCGACCGTCCGTCCCACAACTCAATGGCGCACAGTGAGAGTATGCAGAATTAACCCCCCGCCCCAATCCTGGCAACCACAATGTTGTAAAATGCTCTGTGTGTGTGTGTGTGTGTGTGTGTGTGTGTGTGTGTGAGAGAGAGAGAGAGAGAGAGAGAGAATTTGGTCCCTTTCCTGTGTTTTATACCAACTCATACATCCCATTCTGAACATTTTTTTCAAACTATGTTCCACGTCAATTTTCAGTGGAACTTTCTGTCCCACAAAACTGTTGGAGATCCGTGTTGTAATCGGATCCGTCCGAACTTTGTCGGTGTCAGTGTGATGGGCTCGCAAAAATTTTTTTTTGGAATGATGCACCAGTAGGAATAAAATAACGTTATATTCAACAAATAAAAATAAAAGCACAGCTCCTTCTGGGAACCAGATCCCATCGGTTCCTATTGAACCTAAACTAAAAGGGCGAGCTGGAAGCAATTTCACAAAATTCCATCGAAGGCGAGCAAAGGGGCTCGATCCCCGGCAAAATTATTAACTTTCCAAGTCGCTCTGATTTCAATGGATACGCGCCTGCCCTATTCCTCCCATACTTTGTCAGGATTCACTCCGGGGCCTTTAGGGTTCGGTATCCTGTATTCACGACCATCCCGTCCTTACCTTTGTTTGAGCGACATAAGGATTTAAAGTTAACCTGAAGTTTGCGGGAGTAGAGCAGAGATCAAACCCCAATCGCTGGCACCCTTCGAATGACTGTCTTGTGATTTAAGAAGAGCGTCGGGAGGGATTTTTTTCCCCGGGGTGGGGGAAAACCTACAAATCTTCTCCTTTTAGCCCTGCAACGCAGGCTCTTTTCTACAGAGTGGCGCTGATGCGGAATGTTTTGCACTGAAGGATGGGAGTACGCGAAAGTCCCCTGAAAAGTCCCCTCGGTAATTAGGACAGCCGTCTCTCCTGGTCGCCGGGTCCTTGTGATTTGCGGAGCACTTGGTCTGTCACGATTGTTACTGGGAATCCACAGGAGGTGAACTGAATCAGATTAGAATATTTACCCCGTCAGCCCTCCATCCAAGAAGGTAAGAAATTGTACGCGCGGACCGAAAACAAGCAATTAGGCGCTGTTTACAAGGAACACATTTTCTTCTTTGGCTTTTCCGTTTTTACACCCAGGAAAATAATACCATACTGTTGAAACGCTGACATTAGCTGACTTTTGAAGCTGAGCTTCAAACCTCAAATAGGTTTCAATATCAAATTCCGAAGTTCTCTTTCTCCATCGTTCTATCTTACACTTTGGTTCAATTAAACAGACATAAAGGGGAAGAAGCCAATGGAATTCCAATTTATCTAACTGCACTGGATTTTTAAGTCTAAAAAAAAGAGAAATGGGTTTGTGAATGAATCGAGCGGTCTTGATTGTAAGCTCCTCGAAGGCCCAGCCTTTTTCTGCAGATCCAGATCACCAGATAGTCTCTTATTAAAAAGAATAATGTTTTCTAAACCCTAGCATTAATGTAGTGTAGTCATCTTTGTGCTTGACGCCGTTTATACATTTTTAAATATTTTTATCTAGTTTTATGGTAGTTTATTTTTTTTTTGAAATAATAGATTTTATGTACAGTACACTACCCCCCTTCTTCTTTTTTTGCATTAGCTGAGTTCAATTGTACTTCTGCGCAAGCCTCCTAAATATATTTTGATCTGGAGCTTTTACTACGGAAACCGTTGAATTCGAAGTTCAGGCGGCTGTCCGAAATGCTAAGGGGTAAACGGACAGCGATTTGACAGATGTATCCAAGTCGTTCCGTTGCCTACCTCCAGGCAAAGCCAAGAAAATTAATTAATCAAATAAATAAATAAAATCCTCCGGTGTCGCCGTTTCCTCGATCAAAGCGTTCATTCCAGTCCTTGCCGTCCCGGTGCCTTTTCCTACACAAAGCAGAACAGCCTCCGCTTCTGCAACCTGAAACTCTAGTTTACATGCTGCGCGCTTAGCTCCGTGCTTAAACCCGGGTCACCGTTCCAGTTTATTAAACAGATCCCTTTCGTATACACAAGCAAAGAACAGCACCGACTCAAGATCCTGAAAAAGGAAAAAAAGCGGGGGGGGGAGATTCAGTCTGGGGCTTTGCAATTACAAAATTAGGATATGAGAGAGAGAGAGAGAGAGAGAGAGAGAGAGAGAGATATTTGTGGCACACCAAAACAAAATAAACAGCCGTTTTGCCGGCAAAAAGTAACCATAAACTTGGGCAGAATCTAGACAGGGTTTGAGCTTTCTGATTAGATACTCCGGTGTGCTTCCTATAACCTCCGCCGCTGTGGCCGTTATATTACTCCTGGTTGGATTTCCTACCTAGCAAACGACTAAACAACCCAGTGAAGCGGGTACATTTCACGATGGTGTACGTTGTGCGCTTTTAGGAGACCTCCTCGGGAAGGGAATCTGAAGGCGCAGATCTGGCCGCTCTAAAGCAGAGATCAGACCAAGCTTTGCCGAGGTGAAGGTAACGTAATTTCAAAAGAGTACCAACAGGTTTTTCTGCAGCCGTTAACTTTTTTCAGTCCACATTTCTTCTTGATTGTAAGGAACCATTAATGAGAACATTCTATAATGAGCAGAATTAAGAAATTCGGATAGGCATCTTTTGTACATGAAACCAACATTCCTCCGAGGTAGTGAGAATTTTTTGACCCACCCAGGTCAACTAAGAGGTAACAAGATCTGGACCAAATTCACTAGTGGAGTGGCTTAGTAGATATTACCTACCAGTAATTACACGATCCAATACACAAAATAGAGGGAAAGATCATGATGCAGACTTCAGAATAGGGGGAGCACTCCGGTTTAAAGTGACCACTCCGAATTCAGTGGGACAATACCCTCCAAGTAAAACCAACTGATGTCTACAGCGGCATTTGCGTCTAAGTAGATGGGTTTACTTAGCTGCGACCCCCATCTTACCCTTTTCCTAGTCAGTTCATCCATACCCGGAGAGAAGCGCTTTCGAAGACATTGGGTTTAGAATGCGGGTTTGTCTTGGTGTAAATGCAGTTGCTTTAGGTGAGTTTATGCTTTGAGGTTGCGTGTAAACATTTCAATGGAAGCACATTTCCTACGACGTGGCTGTCATTGAAATAATGCATCGCTTGCGAAATTGCGTCTAAGATTCAAACACGCGTCGGCCAAACACCTCGCTCTTACTGTGGCTTTCGGCAACTTTCAAACAGCTAGGCTAGCTCCTTAACATATTAATTTTTTTAAAAATTGTAATGCTATTATTGCTTTCTTCTTTTAATTTTTTGACTTCCTCAGGAGTGGCTGGGTGCGTTCAAAGTGTTCTTTAAATGTTCTAAAACCACAATCTAACTTCCATGGGCAGTACAGACGTAATGGACACTGGAGAATGTAGTCGTACTTTCAGTGTCATTTGAAAGTTTTATCGAATACGAGTTAAAGCAGTCGTAATCTAAAAATCATAGTAGAGTAGTACATCCAGGTGTAAACTTCTTCTCCCCACCTTCGGATGGACCTTTGTGAACTTCTAACGAGCCAGCCCCTTGAGTTCCCTCCTCTTCACTTTCGCCTCCTCCCCCGCGTCTAAGTTCCCCATTAAATAAACAATCATTTGTCACTCATTGGAAGAGGATGAAATTGGAATAACAAATGAAAGCGAAGCAAATTGCGCGCCGCCGGCGTGTTGCTAAGGGGTTGTTTGTTACTAGCGCCGGAGTCACAGCGTGGGTTGGACGGTGCCCGGCCAGAGGGCTGAGGGAGCCGTGAGATGAGGAATCAAGTAAATACGAGGCTGATTTTCAATATTATTCCCCACACACGATTTCCCACGAAGCAATCACCATGCAGAAGTCTATGGAAATGTGGTTTGGTGAGAAGCCGGTCAATTTCGACCGACGTTTCCCTCACTTGGATGGGGTTAAAGAACTGGTCAGCCGGTCCCAAAGGCAGCCGAGAGCGCGACTTCGATGGCAGCAGCCTTGCAGCTACGGCGCTTTTTGTGTGGAGTGGACTTGGTCCCTTAAAGAGAAATCAGACAAGGCTAGGTTTCTCGCTCCACATTTTCTTCCCCACCCTAGCCAATTCGCCCCGGTCCCCCGTTCGGCATTTGCTCCGCAAGCGCGTTCACAATGGGGGTTTCACAATGGACCCCCGAACACGACCCGGGATAGGATTATTCCCTGTGCGTTGAGCCCGGCAGGATTATCCGCAAAAAAAACCCAAAAGAGATTCTTTTGGGTCGAGCGTGCGCTCTTCAGTCGCCGGGACGGCATCGAGAACACGCGCCTTCGAATTAAAAAGAATATGGCAGGGCACCCGAAGGTCTGCGCCTCGACGCCGGGATAAACTAAAGCCCATTATTTCTCTAAGCAGGAAAACAATTTCGATCCGGCTTTCAGAGCAGACCTGGAGCCCAGGTTTTCTGACAAGCGCATTCCTAAGTCTCTCGGATCTTGGTCATACGTGTCATCCACACCGTTCTCAACAATGCGAAAAAGTAGATCGGAACCATCCGAATAAGTAAGGGACGCCATAAAGGGGAGGGAGTGACAAATCTGTGACAGCAGGCACTGGTTGAAAACAGAGCACAGTGGAGAATGGGGGGCTAATGTTAAAAAGAGTTGCATACGTTGAAGATGGTCCTTTCCTAAAGAGGGGCTGTAAAAACCCATCGGAATGGGGACGGACAAAGGTGTAAAGAAAGAAATGACTGACAGCACAATCCTATCTCTGTCTGCTCAGAAGCCATCCCCATTGATTCCAATGGGTTTACTCCCAAATCAGTGTCTATAGGATTGCAGCCTGAGGCTCTTAAACTCCGACCAATAAATCAGACTATTAGATTGACCGGAATTGGACTGGATAAGGATGAGTCCCACAAAGAGTTAAGCAAGAGAGCTTTCATTTAAACCCACTTGGTCCTCATGTTTATTCCAGTGGGCTTCTGGTCACTGTGGTTTCAATTCGGAATGATGGTCACTCTGAATTCACACAGACATATGGGAGTAGTGTCTAACACTAGCAAATTCACACATCAGTTAGGCTGGGATTTAAAAAGCCTGAATCAACAGCAATACACAATCCTGTATTCCGCATCTCCTATGAGTAAGTCCTATTGGGACTTATTTCTGGGTAAACCTGTATAGCATTGCACTGCAAATCAATTTCGGCTCAAAAGTACTCAAGCTGGATCACAGCCTCTGCTCTACCAAAGATTGAAGCACTTTTGTTGCACAGAGAAAGCTCCAACTGATTGCATCAGAACTATGGTAATTTCCAGGTAATTTTCTGGGGATCATGACCTACACCCAAAGCTTCTAAGCTGCCAGCATTTACACTGCACAAGTTTAATCAGGAACATGGATGAAATGTTGGCCGACCATTGATCTGCTGTTTACCAATGCTGTGGCCTCACTTAGCGCGCAATCCTAAACTGGAGTTAGGCCAGCATAAGCTAAGACAGCAAAGTTTGGCCAGCACAAGGGCCACCATAAAGCATTTTTGGACTACTCTCGGAGTCTGGGAGGATGGCTCATGTCTGTGAGGATGGCCAAACTTTGCTGGCTTAGTTTATGCCGGCCTAACTCATTTTAGGATTGCACCCTCAATGTCCCTTTCAGTTGTTATAGGTAGGATCTTGTTCACAATTACCTGGGAGCCTCATTTCAAAGGGATACCCCACTGGAAAAAATACAGAAAGGGGGTGGTCTAGTGTCCAGGACAGGTCAAGCACTTCTTTGAAAGGAAAGACAAACAACTCTAGAGGGTTGTTGTTGTTTTTTTGTCTTAGATTAGACCGAGGGCACAAGACTATGCTTGTCTACTCAGAAGTAAGTCCCATTGCATTCCATAGGGCTTGCTCCCAGGAAAGTGTGCATGGGATTGCATCCTGAGTGGGGTGAGTTCTTCATGAAGTTATGAATGTTACAGCAATTGAGGGAGATTGGTTGTATTTCTCACTCTCAATAATGCAGAACCTGGTGTGAAATTGATAGCTGTAGATTCAGAACAGAGCTTCACCCCATAATTAGCTAATCGCTTGAAATTTACTACCACAATCCAATCTCAGATGCTGTTTTCAAAGGGGATTAGATAAATCCACGCAGGACACTTCTACTACTGTTATGTGACAAACATCCCTGTTCAGAGATAGTGCAGCTCAAAAAATACCAGAAATTGGACATACAACTGGGAGAGGAAGAGCTGTGTTCTTCCTGCTGCTTATAAGCTCTCCATAAGCATGTGCCTGGCTATGTTAGAATGGGGAAAAGGCTGCGGATTAGATGGCTACAAGGACTGAAACAAGACATATCTTCTAATTTGTTTATGAGTACCAATGAAAACAAAGTGAGTAAACATGCATAGGAAAAGGCTATGTGGTTGCAGTCCTAAGCAGGCCCAATTAGACTTGCCCTTCAAATAAACATGCTTAGAGTTTCATCACATGTAAATTAACAACAGAATAGAGCTGTAAAGAGCCGAAACAATGCAAATTGTATAGAACTGTTGTAGCCTAAGAATTATCTACAGCAGTGGTTCTCAAACTTTTTAGCACCAGGACCCACTTTTTAGAATGACAATCTGTCTGGGATCCACCAAAAGTGATGTCATGACCAGAAGTGTGATGCTAGAGCCTGCTGATTTCCTATGAATGCACCAGTAAGTCGGGTTATCTCTCAGCCATTTTCCCATAGCAAAGTGAATCAGAAAGGAAAAAAGCCTATTTACAACCTTGACACAAGCAAAACAACCACAAAGCCCTCCCCCTTTCCAGCATCCCATTTTCCCATATTTTCAATATGGCTGCAGTAGGCGCTTTGCTACTTGACTCGTAGGTCCCGACCCATAGTTTGGGAAACTAGTTCTGGCAACTACTGCCTTAATAAACGAAAAAGACTTTGGAAGCGGCATTCAAAGATATCTAGAAATGGTTACTATACTGAACAACAACAACAAGACCTAGTCACCATTATTTGTTGAAAGGCATTCTGTGCATGTTCAGAGGTATTCTTGGTTTTGTTACTGCTACATATTCAGAGGCTTATTATGGCACTGAAAACAAGTTTCTGGCTTATAAACTCTGATAAGCTTTGGCTTATGAAACAAACACAGATACTCAGAACCTTCTTTTCTTGCTACAAAATAAACACTTGTGGCACTGTTTGAAGCACCAGTTAACAACTTTGGCTATTGTCCTAAATGCTTGGAAGTACGTTTCATTTGAATCCATGCCACCTGACTTCTCTTCCAAGTGAAGGTGTTTAAGACTACAGATAAGAAGTGCAACCCAAGTTAAGCATATTAAAGTCCTGTTCGTTGCAATCACAGATTAACATCAGAATTCCTGAACTGGGGTAATATTGATATTTGGTTATGCTATGTATTCTATTAATACAATACAGGGGTTTCCTAATGTTCACAATGCTTTCATATGGATGATCTCAGTAACATTTGCATAAGGTTGGTCTGTTGAATTAATGCTATGCTCTAAACTGCAGATGTTTGAGTTTCTCCTAACTTTGCCCCCTCTTGCTTAAATGTTACTGTCTAATCAATCAGCAATATTTAAATACCGCTTTTCAACACAAAGCTCACAAAGCAGTTTACAGGAAAAAAAAAAAAGTTAAATGGCTCCCTGTCCCCAAAGGGCTCACAATCTAAAAAAATGCAGAACACCATCAGCAACAGCCACTAGAAAAGACACTGTGCTCGGGTGAAGAGGGACAGTATAAGAGTTGCTGTAGTATAGTAGCTAAGAGAATGAGCTTTCCTTCCAGGGCAACTTTCAGGATTCCAAAATAAAACTTGCCCCCTGTCTTTCAAAGACCTCTGGCGTTGAGTCCCATTCACCATGGACACAGAAGCTACACGTAGCTTGGCAATGCGCAGAACAGACCCCTGATTCCTGAGTCCCCATGACACGCATGCATGGACACTCGGTTCCAAATCCTATCCAATTTTCCAGTTCTGATGTAGCCGTCACAATGGGGTGTATGCTACATTACATGGTGGTAGTGGTGAAGTTACAGTGGCTTCCTCAAGGTAAGGGAATGTTCTCTTACCATGGCACTGCATTGCAGCTGCATTAGCAGCAGAAATTTGGATAGGATTGGGCCTACAGTGTGCTAGACCAGTGGTTCTCAAACATTTTAGCACTGGGACCCACTTTTTAGAATGACAAGTTGCCCAGGACCCACCAGAAGTGATGTCACAGCTGGAAGTGCCATCATTGTGATGCCAGAGCCTGCTGCTTTTCTGAGAACGCAGCCATAAGTTGGGTGATTTCTCAGCCATTTTCCAATAGCAAAGAGAATCAAAAAGATGGGGGAAGCCTATTTACAACCTTGACACAAGCAAAACAACCACACGGCCCTCCCCCTTTCCAGCATCCCATCTGCCCAAATTTCCAATATAATATAGCTGCTCTAGGTGCTTCACGACCCACCTGAAATTGACTTGCAACCCACAGTTTGGGAACCACTGTGCTAGACTATTGTAGGGCCTGGGATAGCTATTTGCACCCATCCAATCTTCCTATTTCATTCATTCAGCAAAAGTGCAAGAAATGTGCAATCTTTAATGTGCTGTAATGGCCTAGTGAACCGTGCACTGGGGAGAAGAGAAAATAGGGTTCTGTTGCACTCTGTGGGGTTCCCTCCAAGCATGGGCCCCATGTCTGCAGTGGGCTGAATCAGCAAGCCCCTCTAGTGTTAACAGTACAACCTAATTTGTTTCCAGCATAAATGTCTCTTGAACTGATTAGGAAAAATTAAGTCCTTTTTTGAAAAGGCACACCAATTTTTTTTTTTTTTGCATGAGCTGTTCCCCAACACTTCTCTCAAACAAGATCAGCTTCTAAAGTTTTCATTCATATAAACCTTATTAATGAAGATCTTTGCTTGAAATGTCAGGGGGGATTTGAAATTTCAAGTAAATTATGAAGCTTGCATGTCTTGCCAAGTCATGGGTCAAATGCATTTGTGAAAAACTGCTAAAAGAGCATATGGTTTGGAATTTTTCTACAATGACTAGTGTTTAAATAAATTGCTTGTACTGCTTAACTTCATGTATAATTTTGACAGAAATTGGCCTATAGCCTTTTGATATGTAAACATTTCAGGCCTTTTATGCGGTAGAAAAAGACACTTGCTTTTTAGGATCAGCTAAAGCAGTCAGCCGGTAATTCAGAAAACTGGCACTTACTATTAGAGTCTTCATTGCATTTCAGCTTTCAAGTGGCAGCATCAAGAGCAAACGTGGGGAGGGGGATTTCAAAAGCAATGTCCATTTGGGCTTTTTTAAAAAGGCAAATGAGGTGAGAACGTGCATATATGCACCGACTGAAATGGACAAAATCACAACATTAAAGTGCAGCCTCTGTCATTCTTCCACCCTGTTTTAAAGAGGGAAAATTAGAGGGGAGAAACACTTGTCATAAGACTGTTGACGTGAGTGCCTGCGTTCCAACACATCAATCACTGATAAAACATTAAAAGGTGTTAGAGGGAGGGAAAAAGTTATCACTTCAGCACTGTAGCCATTAAGATGCTTCAGCCTGTGTCTCCATTCCATTAAAAACAAAACAAAACACACCCCCATCTTCATACTTGGGATGTTGCAGTACTTGAGATTGTGAAGAACTTTGCAATAATATTTGTTTGCTCTGGATGAGGTCCAACTTCAAATATACAAACAACAGAATCCACAAAGCACATGAGCCAAGTGCTTTTCTCTGTGTGTTCTTAAGGCATTGGTTTTCAATCAGCAAGTCATTGTGACCCACAACTAGATCACATCCCAAGCTCACGTGGCTTATATCAGGGATGTCACAATTTCTTTTTGTTATCCCTTTACATATTTTTAAAAGTAGGAGAAAGATGGAGAGAAAAATACAGACAGGAGAAAGAGGAGTGAACACAGAGCATACCATACAAACATATCTCTGTTTGATTTAAATCCTGATCTGGTCTTTAAATCCTGACTTGCTGAATTTATGCATAAAAATACATTAAGAGTGCAATTCTAACCTGGAGTTAGGCCTGCACAGTTAGGCCAGCAAAGTTTGGCCAGCACAAGGGACACCGTAATGTATATCTGGACCACTCTCGATGTCAGAGAGGCCAGCACACAGGCATGTTCCATCCTCCCTGAGTGTGAGAGTGGTCCAAATGCGCTTTACGTTAGCCTTAACTTTGCTAGCCTAACTCCAGGTTTGGATTGCGCCCTAAGAAAGAGAATGACAGAAATGAGATTTTCTGAAATATTCCGTTAACATGTTTTCTGGAAGGGAAATGGAAACAGGCTCCTAGTGGCTGGTGGTCTCCTGACCACTGGCTTGTTCTCCAGGCTGATCACTCCCTTTGCCAGTGGCAGTTAAACAACGTCAATGAAAAGAAAGCAGTTCAACAATGTCTTAGCAACTCTCTTTGCCCGGTGATTGGCACTAGCTTGCCTTTTCCCTTGTCTCTTAGCCCCTCTGTAGCTCCTGAGCCCCAAACTATTTCCATTACCACAGATATGGTAAAAAATTGGAACATGGGAAAAGGTGGTTTTCAGGGTTGAAAGGCTTGGAAATGTCTGCTGTAAACCATCATGTCCCATTGGCTTCAACATGTTGTAACTGGTTTAAGTATAAAGTCTAAGTATAAATACACTGGTTCAAGGGCATAGCTAAAGAAGTGCAGGGGGGTGCAATTGCACCAGGCCACAAGCTTTAGGGGGGCAACAAGCTAAGTTTGACACTAGTGGCCAAAATTGTGAAAAGCTTGCTATGTATTAATAACACCATCACGTTATATACCATTCAATGATTAATTTAATGCCGAATGCAATGAAACAAACCAGAGTGTAATATCTTTATCAAACATTATGGCCAAAAAACACCAGAAAATGAAAATACAACAGTGATATAAAAGTCACGGTTTGTTAAAATCACAGTTTTTAGGAATAATACTATCATGTTATATAGCATTCAATGCTGAATTTATTGCAGAATGCAATGAAATAAACTGGAGTGTAATGTCTTTACTGTATCAAACATTATGGCCAGAAAATGAAAACAACTGTCATGTAAAAATTGTGGTTTTTAGGATTAATACTGTCATGTATCATTTTATGTGGAATTTCAAGGAGAATGCAATGAAACAAATCAGAGTGTAATATCTTCATTCTATCAAAAGTTATGGCAAAAAATAAAACCAAGAAAAGGAAAGTACAATTGTGACAGCACTTCCTGTTGTGACATCACTTCATCATTTTGCCCTCTGCATCAGACTATACTTTCATTAGCTACACCAGTGCACTGGTTGAAGTTTAGAGGGGACTTTTTCCCCATTCCAGCTCTAACTACTTTGTCCAGAAAATACATCTCTTTCATTTCAGTGGGACTTATTGTATTGGAAAAGGCAGAAGATACCCCGAGGAGATAGGGAATGGTATCAGCAATGGCCCCTTGTCCCAGATAAACCAGGGATTATAGGGTTAACCCCCAAGGTCTTTGCAAGCCTCGGGAACACAGCTGCAGCTATGAAGGGAGGTTAGCACAGGTGCAGATGGGTGTGGCTGATGAATTAAAGCCTGCCCACTGATTGGCTGGCCTCAGTATAAAGCTGGAGGCAGGAGCTACAGTAAGGCACCTGGGTTGGTGCAAGAAGGGAGGATCTTGGTAGGTGCTGGAGGAAAGGACCATGGTAGGTGTTGAAGGAGAGCACCAGGTATGTGCTGGATGGATGGATGGATTGGGACTGACTGATGGAGTGCTGGCTGGACTGCCTGCCTGAAGGACTGACGGATGGATTGCTAGACTGGCTAAGGTAAGCTCATTGTGGGGAACTGTTGTATGGCTGCCACGCCCCTGGAGCCACCAAGTGGAGGAGGCAGTTGTGGCTTGGGCAAGCTGACTGCCTATTGTTTGGTGGTGGGGTTTGTTGGTGCTAGACTTAGGGTAGTTTGGAGCTAAGCCAGTGATGAGGGTAGTCTGGAGGAGGCTGGCCAGCCTGTGATCCCAAGCAAAGCTGCTGGAAGAGAGGAGGCCCAGTGGGTGACTGAACCCTCTCCCCCTTGCCTATCTCTGAGGCCGCTCTGTGGGGAAACTAGTTAGCCTAGTGTGGGCATTAGGGCCCTTGGGGTAGCCTGGCAGGGAATTTGGCAGAACACTTACTTCTAAGTCCTTAGCGTTTCAGCCCTGGGTTTTGCACAGACCAACCTCTCAGTGGTTTCAGCAAACCTCATCTGTGTGTAAAGGCTATGTAAAACCAGAGCAAGTTCCTTGAGGATCACTGATAACTGAATACTGAACTTTAAAGTTAGAATGCAATGCTAACCTGGAGTTAGGCTGGCAGAAGTTAGGCCAGCAAAGTTTGGCCGGAACAAGAGACACTGTAAAGTATGTTTGGACCACTCTTGGTGGCCCTTGTGCCGGCCAAACTTTGCTAGCCTAACTGTTGCCAGCCTAACTCCAGGTTAGGATTGTGCTCTTAATGGGTTTAAGACTGGAATGCAGCAACCTACTCCGAACATCTATACCTGAAGAAATCAGAACTCACAAAGAGATGGCCTAATAAAAGGTATTGTCCCTTTTATTTCATCCAATCCTTCATCGACACCATTCCCAGCGTCCTTCAATGAAACAGATTGCAAATGTGTATAAATCCTGCCAGCTACTGAATAAAATCCATTTATTGCTAATATATCTGACATAAATAAACCTCCTAATGTTGATTGGCTGGATAAGTCTCAGCACCATGCTAGACGGGACAGGACCTGCAGGGTTTGCCTGGTGCCAGACAGCTCAATATGTTTATTTCCTGTGTGCTTTAGTTAGGGCTAAGCTGGAGCTGGGAAGGGGATTGGAGAGAGCGATATAATTTCAACTATATACTGTTCCTGTAGTCAAAATATGTATTTATTGTATATGTCAGTTTGTCATGGGTGGATTTCTTGAGGCACACTGTCCCTTTTATTAGTTCTTTCAGGTCATTTCCCTCCCCGTTCCATAGCCCTTGGAATTATCGCCAGTGATGAAGGTGAGGCACTTGTATACTATTCAGATGTTATAGCAATTTTGAATGCGTTTATAACAGGGACACCTTATCAGGGGCGAAAACTAATTTAGAAGGCAGAATCCCACAAAGGTGTCTATAAAAGTGAAGAGCCAGAGGCAAAATGGATTTCATGCAGGTGCCAAACACTGGCTTGTAGTTGGGCAATCAAGGAGAATTTTGTCATATATATTTTTGCTTCTTTTATTGAGAAGGCCAGCATTGCAAGATGTCATTCTTTGTGCAACTGAAATCACACTTGCTCTTTTCTTAGAAAAACTCCATCTTATTCTGCTCCCATGATATAAATACTGTGTGTCTGTTTTGTTCCTATAATGCAGTGGCTCCCAGGGTAATCTTATTTCATTTGTATTTCCTCCTCCTTCCAGCATTTCTCCTTTTGTTAGATTCAGATTTATCACATATATTCTGCAGTTTCTTCGTATTTTCATAACTTCAAGGCAAGACAGAACTCCTTGGGTTACAGTCAGCAGTGGCCACAATCCAGCACCAAATTAAGCATGCTGATTTCAGTGTGTTTAAGGCTACAAGTCTTTGCACACTTACATGGGAACAGGGCTTAAGGCGTTCAGTGGGATATTTCTGGGCTAGGCTAAATGTTAACCCCCCATGATCCTAGGCAGGGGCTGTTATTTAGGGAGGGCTGTTTGGATTTGTAGATTAAAATAGCATAGCATTATTCCTACAAATTATGCTTTTAACAAATAATTTTTACATTATATTTCTGATTTCTGGTGTTTTGGCCATAACTTTTGATAGTGTAAGGATATTACACTCTCATTTGTTGCATTGTATTCTGCATTACATTACCTTTCCAATGATAATTAGCATGATGGTATTATTCATATATACCAAGGTTTTCACAATTTTGGCCAGTAGTATCAAGCTGAGCTTGTTGCCCAGTGCAATTTCACCCCCCTGCACTTTTTTTTAGCTATGACCCTGGTTCCCATTGGGCATACACAGCATTCCCTGCAAATAAAAGTGAGAGGGACAGCCCTTGCTTCTGTACATGGCCAAGTATGCAACTCCATGCAAGTGGTGGAGCATGTGCTTTGCATGTGGAAATCCCAGTTTCAATCCCTAGTACCCCTAGATACGGAAAAAACCCAGCCTGAAACTCCAGTCTGTGCTGATGATACAAGGCAACTTTATATACATGTATACAGGTTGAGCCTACTTACCTGCAGATTTTCTGACCATGGATCTGGCTCAATATGAGTCCCCTGGACCTGTGTTGACCCAGACTTGACCCAGCCTGAAGATGCAGCCATTGGTGTCGCTGGGGGGGGGGGCACACCAGGTGATGCGCATGGGGGGGTGACACCACCAGGGATCGAAATTGCTAAAATTGCGGTTTTAAAAGATAATGCCATCATGCTATATACTGTTGGATGTAGAATTTCAATTGGAATTCAATTAAAAAAACAGAGTGTAATATCTTCATTCTATCAAAGGTTATGGCCAAAAAACTAAAACCCCAAAATAAAATGTATTTTAATGTTTTAATGTAAAAACACAAACTCTAGTGATGCCACTGGATGCAGCCCTGAGATAAGGGAACAAAACGTTCCCTTACCTTGAGGTGGCCTCCATGACCACCTCCCCCATCACAGGATGCAGCACATGCCCTATTGGCACAGCTGCATCAGTGCTGGAAAGTTGGTTAGGACTGGGCTGTGTTCAGTATCTCAGTAGGATTGCACTGTTACAAGATTAAAAATTGTTCAGACAATAGTCACATCTGCATATTCTCATCATACTAGCCCATCCTGTAACACCTGTGTCAGAGTTGCACCACTGTTCAGAGGTGTACCAGGGTGAAACCGCGCCCATGGCACGCAACGTCATGACATCACGACGATGTTACGTCATGATGTTGCAGGGTGTGGCTTCTGTCTGCCATGGTTCAGCCAACTTTGGCCAAGCCATGGCGGGGAAAAGCCAAGCCCCTGCCCCCTTGTTTTGCCCGAGAGGAGCCGTGTGCCTCCTCAGTTCCATGAACTGGGGGGGTACACGGCGTCTCCTGGCCACCGCTCTGGAAAAACACAAGCGGCAGCCAAGAGGAACCACACGCCTCCCCGGGTCTGCGAGCTGGGGGGGGCGCACAGATTCCTTCAGCCACGTCTCAGGTGTCTTCTTGGGCACTGCATGGGGGGGCTGAGAGCAATTGGTGCCCCCTGGCAAATGGCACCCATGGCTCTTGCCACCCACCCAATACCTTAGATATGCCACTGCCGCTGTCCTAATTTTAAAGCTGCAATCCTATACAAACTTACTTAGAAGAAAGTCCCATTGAACCTAGTAGGATTTACTTATGAGTAAGAATGCACAGGATTGTGTTGAAAGAACTCTTTCTTAGTTCTGCCACAAATTCTCGGACTGCCTTTCCAGACTTTGACCAGGTATTTACATTTAAAGGGCTTCAAATTTAAACTGTTTTTAAATTGCTTCAATTTAAAAACAGTTCTCCTGGAGTTTGGGTTACAGTTGGTTCTTCAACAGATTGAACACCTCTCCCAAGATTTTGTATCCTGATTTTTCCAGGAAAAACAGATTCATCATTAAGCTGTTTCTGAAATTCCCTGTGCTGCTGAGCAAAATCCATACATGAGGCTGGCTGACTCAGCCGTTGCTTCTCCTCCTATGGCAAATACTTGCATATCACTGGGTAAAGGGAGCAGCGTTTGACACACCATCTTAAAAAATGGGAGGTCTTGGCTGGCTGCGAGCAGAATAACTTTCTCTTGATCATCATTGGTTTTCTCAGCAGTATTGAATAAAGAAGTCAGTCACAGTGCTCGTTCCAGGTGTGTTTCTGTTGTCATTCAAACTGGGCAGTACTCCCTGTACTGGCAGCCTAGTATCTTCCAGCTGCCGCAAGGAAGTGCACAGGAAAAATCCACCTCTTCTCTGTGCCTTTCTTTGTCTAAAGACTCATGGGTTCAGTCAGTAATGTAGCTAGAGGGGGGCAGTTCAGTAAGTATTGCAAGTAAGCATTGCAAGTATTGCAGTGTGCCATGCAAGTGTCCCATCCAATTTGCCACCAGAGCCACTCTGTGTAGTGATGGCTACATGCAGGCATTCGCCAAACCAAATAGCATCTCCTGTGTGTTGCCATCACTGCCTGGAATAGCTCTGACAATGAGTGGGAGGGACTGCTTCTATGGCGCACTGTGGCACTTGCAATATTTACCACACCACCACCCCCAGCTACACAACTGGGTTCAGTCTCCTGGTTATAGAAGTAGGCTACTTCAGAATGCCAGATGCAGGGGAGTGGCAATTATATACAAGTATCTAGTTGTCTTGTGTGCTCCCTGAGGCAGCTGGTGGACCACTGTGAGATATAAGAAGCTGAACTAGACGGGCTGTTGGCCTGATCCAGTGGGGCTCTTCTTATGTTCTTAGATGATTCTGATTTATTTACCTCATATTTCCCTTAGGATTTTACCTCAGAAATTTATGTCAGAATGCCAGATGCAGGGAGTGGCAACAAGATACAAGTATCTGGTGGGCCACCGTGAGACACAGGAAGCTGGACCAGATGGGTCTGATCCAGCAAGGCTTTTCTTATGTTCTGAAGGCCCAGACTGAGTTGCAAGTTATTATTTACCTCAGAATTTTACCTCAGAATGCCAGATACAAGGGAGTGGCAACAGGATGCAGGCATCTTATTGTCTCATGTGCTCCCTGAGGCATCTGTTGGGCCACTGTGAGATACAGGAAGCTGAACTAGATGGGCCGTTAGCTAGCAGGGCTCTTCATATGTTCTTAGTCCTTCTTCACCGTATGTAACATCAGAGTCATAGGAATGTTGCAAGTCTTTAACAGAAAATGGCTTCATTCAGTGTGATCCTCCACCAGCTTAAAAGGTTCAATTAGAGCCCAATCTTATACCCCTTGCTGCAGGCGGAATACTCATACCACTTGGGCAAGTGTCACACATGGCACCATAAAGCACCCCCAATGCCAGAAGTAAGCCATTACCGCCAGTGCTGGAGCAGCGCCAATGGCTATGCCTGCCACGTGCACCCCAGAGGGAGCACCGTTCACCAGTGAGTGCTTACTTAGACGTTCACCGGCAATGTGGCCTTTCAGGGTGGAGCGGGAGGGTGTCCTAGGGAGGGAGGGAGGGGTGGAGCAGGGGCGGGACCAGCGGCAACTCTTGCTGCCGGTTCCCGACCTCTGAGTAAGGCCGCGCAGCCTTACTCGGAGGCCCTTGCAGAAGTGAATAGACACATTGCCAGTAATGGCATCTAAATGATTTAGCAACAGGTACTTACTTTTGATTGGCACTTGTGTTGGGGCCTGCCCACTGGAAGTGAGGTCATAGCCAGAACCCAGGAACCGCCCCCAGGAACCACTGTGCCTCCTTGGGAGGGAGCCCCAGGCAGCCTACCTGCTCATGCTGCTGCTGCTGTCAGTCTCCCTTGCTCTGCTGCCTGCCTGGCTCTGAGAATGTGCAGGCAACTCAAATGTGCAGGCAACTCAAACATTGCAGGGGGCGGAGCAGAGTGCCGACGGAGTCGACGAGTGGGCGGGCGAATGGGTGGGGCCAGCCCTAATCTTAGGAACGGGTACTCGCGTACCCCCGCATACCCGCTACATGACATGTCTGCACATTGCCTGTGCTGCGTCCTTACTGCGGGGAAAGGAGATGGATGTCCCCTTTCAGGCAGTCAGGTAGCATAGGATTGGGCTATCAGTTATTTTATTTTAAAGATTTAATACCTATCTCAGAAAAGGAAGCTCAAGACGGTTTATACTGTAAGTTTAAAGCACAATATAAAATGATAAATAATTACAGGGAGCCAAGCAGGACAAACTAAACTAGCATGCCACACAGAAATTTCTGCCAGGGGCACTTGTGCACAATACAACTCTGTGCACATGATAAGTTTTCGATATAGTTGATTTTAATTAGATGCTTTATGTGTGTTGTTAACTTTTTAGCCTTTGGAAGGAGGAGGTTGAAATTTGAATATGTGAATCGTAAAATAAAGATTTTAGCCAGTCTTAGAAGTAGCTGGTTTCACTAACCAGTGACTGGGTCGGAAGTGTAAGAAACTAATGAAAGAGAAACCTCCAGCAAAATGTAGCCTTGTTTCACGTAGCCAGGAAACGTCTCGTCCTTAGACCAGGTCTTGTTTAAATCATAGTCCCGAATCACCTTTATCCCTGTTTTAGTTCTAATTTATGTATTCAGGAGGGGAAGCCGAGCCTGGTCTTCATAATGATAGTTTGGGGAATTCAATGCAATTTCCAAATGCTAAGGAGCTAAACTAAAACCCTGTGTCTACATGATACTGCGGAATTAACTACTCCCAGTGGGGTCTATTTTTTCCATTTGCAAGGTTTGTAGGCTTTCTAGCCAATCACTCTTAGGTGAGTCTGACTGCCCCCCCTCATACCTCCCCCCCCCAAGAAATTTAACAAATGGTGATTTTGGTTTTTGTTCTTTTTAAGATGTGAATAAATACAGTTCAGCCATGGTATATTTTTACAAGATTGCGGAAGTGAGTCACAGCGAAGGTATTATTTATTTATTTATTTATTTATTTATTTATTTATTTATTCCTGCTCACATGGAATGGTCTTAAGCATACCACAGTGGTTTTGTGTTACTTTTCCCTACTGCTGGTGGGGGCTACGAGCATCAGGTCCTTGAGAACATGCCAGTTCTACTACAGTATTTCAGGGATCCATGCCAAGGTATTTGGGTATATCACCCCAGTATCGCTCCATTTATCCGCCTGTTCGTTATCAGCTCAATTCCGTGTGCTGGTTCTGAGAGTAAAAGATACAAAGACTGGAACCTGGGCACAAAAAGACCCACTTTCTTCTGCATGTAACCCTTTGGATGTTCTGCTTAATACTGAGGTTCTGTTCCGTGTTTTGACTAGGAGTAGGGTCTATTATGTGGTGTGCTTGCTTTAGGGCTCAATCCTAACCAAGAGTTAGGCAGGCACATGTCTCCTGTGCCGGCCTAGGAGTGCTGCAAACATGCCATAAGGCATATCTGTGCCACTCTGGGAGGCGGCCAGGCTGGTGCAAGTAGTCATGCCAACCCATGGAGGCCAAATTTCTCTCCCTTGCTGGCCCAGTGAGAGGGGGTAGTGCCAACCTAGGGAGGTTGATGCAGGGGTTGGGGAGGGCAGGTTGGTAGAGGTGGTCCCCTGGGTGGGACCAGCCTAGGCCATATCCTATCCCCTCTCCTTGGTCCAGTGGGCCTTCCCCAGACCCCTTGGATTTGTGCACCACTTACACGTTTCATCAAGCGTCACATTTCATCAAGGGGCAGCTCCTAAAAGCATCTCCTAGTTGCTATCAGTCAAGCTCTTCCATAATGTTTGAGGGCTGGTTCAGGAAATACTTACCCAAATTGGCCCCTAGGCGTGTGTCTGCCTTGCGTATGCTTGGTGAGTGTGCACACTTGTATTGGAAAAGGCAGGAGATACCCCGAGGAGATAGGGAATGATATCAGCAGTGGCCCTTGTCCAAATAAACCCAGGATTACCGGGTTAACCCCCAAGGTCTTTGCCTGCAGCAGGAACGCAGCTGCAGGCTGATGAGGGCTCAGGCTATGAAGGGAGGTTAGCACAGGTGCAGATGGGTGTGGCTGATGGTAAAGCCTGCCCAGCAACAAACACCGATTGGCCTGCCTCAGTATAAAGTTGGAGGCAGGAGGTGCAGTAAGTTAGCATCAGGTAGGTGCAGCATTGGGCAGGTGCAGGAAGGAAGGAAAGTGGCTGTGGATTGATGGACGGACTGACTGAAGGACTGCTGGATGGATGGATTCTAAGGTAAGGGAACTGTTGTATGGCTGCCACACCCCTGGAGCCACCAAGTGGACGAGGCAGTTGTGGCTTAGGCAAGCTGACTGCCTATTGTTTGGAGATGGGGTTTGTATTGTTGGTGCTAAATTGGTGGAGGCCCAGCAGGGAATTTCGTAGAACAACACTCCTCCCACTTCCTCGAACTGTTGCTGTGGGGTTCTTCAGCTTACTGCATGGGTTGTGTTTGTATATGAACAATCCTCTCCATTTGCTGCTAATACAACTTTAAGTACCAGCCCACCCACCTATCCCATTCTGATTAAGCTAAGAGTCCCATCCTGGCAAGGAAGTGGGAAGCACATGAGCAAAGAAGGGGTGGCTGACCATTCAAACTGGCCCTTTGCCCATTTAAATGCTATTTTCCATCTCAATTTACTGTTAGAGCCAGATATTTTTTACAGTTGCCCCTGTCGTCTATGGTTTTACCACCTAGTTAAAAAAAAAAGCAAGCTCACAAGCTGCAATGTCTTATAAAAGCAGCCCCCCTCCCCCGCCAGGGAAGCATTTGTAATTTAATCAATTGTCCGAGACAATTCAAATTCACAAGATAGTTAATACCATTCAAAGTAGATCCACACTGATGTTTAACAGAAGTTAGCTGATTTTCCAGCGTGTTAACAGCTGGAGAGTTTAACTAACAAACAGATCATCACCTGCTGGGAAGAGCTTGCCAAGGCTCATTCATTATCTTAGGATTTGTCTTTTCCTTTTAATTGGGGGTGTTCCCTTTAATTGGGTATGAACAGCATTTCTCTGGTTGTCATAGACGGTGTCAGACATAGCCAACTTGTTTCAAAGGAAGAGAGAGATGTACCATATTCTAATGGAGACTTCATTTTCCTATTTTTATCATCAATTTGCATTACAATATTGGGTAGCAATGAGGCCACGTTTAGCTTTAAAACAGAAGAGGAAAGAAAACAGAATCCTTATCTGGGTTTATATACAGTAGTTAGTGTGGTATATAGTTAGTAATTTGACGGGCTTTTGGAACTGAAAACTTTAAATTACACCTCTCTGCTTTCATTATTCATTTTTAAAGATTGTTATCTTGGTTGTTGCTATCTCGCTCTTAATACTCCCTTCATAGGCAAAACTACATGTATAATTTGAAGCTTAGTGCATGTGTGAGTTTGTTTTCATGTGTGAAACAAACACTGAGTTTGTTTCTCAAACTGTGGATCAGGACCCACTCAGTGGGTTGCAACCTGATGTCAAGTGGGTCGTGGAAAGCTGGGAGCAGCCATCTTGGATACTGCAGACCTTACTCTTGCTATATTCCTTTTGTGAGTGTTAACAGTTTGAATTGCCAAGCGAGGGCTTTTTTGTTTTTTTGTTTTTTTTTAATTGTTTTTAGTTCAGTGCTTTTACAAAACATTTTGTCCTAATCTTGCTTTCTGTCAGGGATGTTTCATGGTTGGCGATGGCTGCAGACCAAGAATGCCAGTTTACATTCCAAGAGTGTCATTTTACTATGTCACAAAGATGGCACTTTCTGTATGATGATGTCAAATCCAGCTATGACATTATGTCCACATTAATGACATCACTTCTGGTGGTTTGCAGCATGAGTGCCTTTCTAAAAAATGGGTCATAGTCTAAAAGGTTTGAGAACTACTGTGTTAACTGAAATAGCAGTCATTGAGTGGGTGAATGTGATTAGGACTGGACCAATGTATGAAGGAAAGGATTTTTAACTTGTTCCCTCCATGCTGTGGTCCCAGTGAAAATCATGTCCCTGAAACTCCTAATCTTGAGACTAATTCCAGCAGCCTTTCTGGTGCTATTCGCAGCTTTGAGAGGTGATTTTGGCCATTTCAGGGGGCCTAATCCCACCACTGCTTCTATTTGAGAGAGAGCGAGAGAGCGCAATCCTAAACTGGAGTTAGGCTGGCATAAGCTAAACCAGCAAAGTTTGGACAGCACAAGGGTAACCCTAAAGCGTGTTTAAACTACTTGCAGAGTCGGGAAGGATGGCTCACGTCTGTGTGTTGGCCTCTGACTCTGAGAGTGGTCAAAACAAACTTTATGGTATCCCTTGTGCTGACTGAACTTTACTAGTTTAGTTTATGCCGGTCTAACTCCAGTTTAGGTGCGCACACACAGAGACAGAAGGCCAAACTATGCATTCATATAATGTCATAATATATTATATATGTAGTGTGGTCCTCAAGTCCAGTGGCGTAGGGAGGGTATGGCACCATAGGGCACGAGCCCTGGGGCGC
>JAJKFI010000033.1:3317436-3350645 GCA_029204185.1 Lerista edwardsae
AGAGCGCGCCGTGCGTCCCCCCCGCTTCAATTGAAGCTGAGGGGGATGCACGGAAGCCCCGCCCCTGACGTCATGACGCAAGGCGTCATGACGTCACGGCGTGGGGCGCAAACGCGTGCCTTGCCCTGGGTAGGGGCAAGGCGTGCTACGCCACTGTTCAAGTCTCCTTGCTTTATCTTCTTTTGAAACTTTATTTCTCATCTTCACTCATTTTATTTATTTTTCAAGAATTCTTGTTGCTCCACACTATTCCCTCATTATCCATAACTAAGTCATTCCTGCAAACAAGCCTTTTAGTGAAAATCTGTATGAATGTATGGTTATTACATGAACGTAATTGGGAAAATTATAACCCATTCCAAAGCCATTCCAAGTTCACCCAAAAGTCACCCTAAATACCTAATACATATGAAAAAAAAACTGTATGACATGTTACGATATTGTAAATAACAATAAAATTATTCAATATCAAAAAATGTTAAACATTACACAGTATCAATGAAGCTGTGGTATTAGGTGGAGGAGGAAGAGTGAGGAGACTGTGGTGGTGAAGGAGACTATCGAATGCTACTGACACAGCACAAAAACAGATCAGAGTGTGTGTGTAAGACATGTGCCTTGAAAGCCAGAACAAAACTGAGTGTAGAGACACAGTACCCACCAGGTAGTGTCTCACACAGCTGTGTACCTGAAAATCTTTGGTTTGGCTAAAGAATGATAGTCGGGCAGCCCAATGCTGAGCTGCCTGGGCACCTCAGGTGCAATGGTAGCCAAATGGCTACTGCTGCATCAAGCACAGTGGTGGGATTCAGGGGGTTCGCCCAGGTTCTATAGAACCGGTTGTTAAATGGCCCCGCCCACTTGCTTACCTCGGCTGGCTTTGGGTTTTTTTTGCTCCGGCTATGATGTCATAGAACCGGTTGTTAATTTATTTGAATCCCACCACTGATCAAGCAGAAGCCAGGCACCTGTTGGAGGCAGCTCAGGAGAAGGGAACATTTGTCCCCTCCCCCAGGTAAGCCCAGAGATGCATCAGTGAGTCTCCTCGGGTCTGTGCCAGCTATTCAGCCAGTGCCGATGTGAGGGCCTCCATGTTGGGCCATGTAGCCCGACACAGAGGCCTGGATCTGGTGGTTAAGGTTGCTACCGGTCCTATCCCCACTCCTCCTCCGCGCAGGTCCACCCTCCTGTCCCACCTGGAATCAGCGCATCACCAGCAGCTGGTTCGCTGACTAGCTGCCATTGTTGCACCACTGCCTCTGGGCACTCCATCCCAGTGCTCAAGCAGCATGGGCGGCAAGCCCTCACTGTTGCTCCTTGTGGCACATTTGTGACACAATTGCAGGTGGTATGCTCATAAAAAGGTAAAGGTTTCCCCATGACCGAATGGTCTAGTCATGACTGACTGTAGGGGGTGGTGCTCATCTCCGTTTCAAAGCCCGCAGAGCTGGCGTTTTGTCAAAGGACAAGTTTCCGTGGTCATGTGGCCGGCATGACTCTACGCTGTAGCGCACAGAACGCCGTTACCTTCCCACCGAAGTGGTCCCTATTTATCTACTTGTATTGAGGTGCTTTCGAACTGCTAGGTTGGCAGGAGCTGGGACAAGCAACGGGAGCTCACTCCGTCGCCCAGTCTTGAACTGCCAACCTTCCAGTCGGAAAGCCCAGCAATAGCTGATTAACTCGCTGCCCCACCAAGTCCCAAGCCAGATGCTCATGCTAGAGGTTTAATATTCATAGTACTGTACATATAAGTGAAAATCTGTATAGTGAACATAAGGATAGCGCGGGGAAAGCTGCATATGTTTGAAGTGTTCCATTATCAATCTGATTGACTCCCTCTTTTCATTTATTTAAAGTTTCTGAAAACTCATTTGAATTCGCTTCTCTTTAATGATCCTTTTTGCTTTTCCTGATTGATATTTGGCATGCTATTCCACTTCCTTCTGATTCTTTTTCCTTGTGTGTTGTGCTTTATTAGATTATAAGCCTGGGAATATGGCCATGGCCATTTTAACTTTTGTATGATGCCTTGGGTAGCAAAAGGCATGGTGTAAGAAATAAATGATGATGATTGCTGTGAGGTGTTTAGGACTGAAGTGTTAGGGACAAAACTGAGAGGCATATTGCAACCCTAAATCCATTTATTTCAAAGTAGCCCCTTGGGCTACATAGGATTGAGAATTCCTGCAATCATAATGTTTATGAGAGTCAAACAGGATGGAAATACACTGTATGTGCAATTCTGTGATTCTTTTGCAAGACCTTTCATATAGTGCGGTCACCGAGTCTGCCGTTTGAGGTGGCAGCCCAGTACACAGGGAGAGGGCTTCCTAATCCTTTCTCCTTGCAGGAAAAAATGATGCAAGGGGACAGGGTTAAGAGGTCCCTCTCTCCTTAGACTTGTCTTCAACTTCAAACAAGAGACTCGGAGCCCAATCCTAACTCCAAGCGTCAATGCAGCTGTACCAATGGGGTGTATGCCAGTAGTGGACCCAGCCAATCAGCCGCCCAGGGACAGTGAAGGGGAAGTACCACCCCCTCCGCTGGTTCTCCACCCCCATGCACCGCTCTGCCACCCCTCCAGGCCATGCCAGGATCCATTTTGGAGCTGTATGGGAGCAAAGGAGGGAAGGTGGGCCAAACACCACTCACCTCGCCGAGAGGCGAACTGCCTTATTGCCGCACACCTCCCTCTCCAGCAGCACTGAACCAGGGGCATTTGCCCCCTCCCCCAAAATGTTAGGACCACAACTGGTGTGTGCTGCATCCTGCAGTGGGGGTGAGGGTCATGGAGGCTTCCTAGAGCTAATCAACTTTAATGTCCTTCTCTTAGGGTAAGTTTCTGCTTTCCCAATGGGTCTCCTCAGATTTCACCAGCTATTTCACTGGCATAGGTCCAAGGAGCATAAGAGAGAGGGAATGGGGATAGGATTGCAGCATAAGTTGCTGATGCCAGATCCACCCCTTCCTCCCTGTTCCACCACTCCACCCAGAAACATCCCCCATTACTCCCCCTTTCCACCCCATTCCTCCCACTGCCCAACCCCCTCACTCAGCGGTGGCATCCTGGCAGAATGGGCCGGTACGCCATTCCGCTAGTTCCGCGGACGGGCCCGGGCTGCGCCGCCTCTCCTGAGGATGGGCGCGCTGTTTCTGGGCCCGCCCTCCCTCCCGTGCGTCCGAATCGCTTTGAAATGGAGTGATTCCAGGCGCAGGGAGGCGTGGCTAGCCTCCGCCATAGGGGCAGAGGGCTGCCAATCATCTGGGTGTTCTGGTTCCTGGCGCGCCCGGATGACATCACTGCCCTCACTGGCTTCTCTGCACCCACACACACAGTCAGTAGCAGCCGCAGGCCACCAACAGCGCTGACACCTGTGGCAGTGGCTCCATGCGCCACCGGCAGTGTGCAGCTCATGCTGCCATATGGCCACTTACAACAGCAGAACTTCTATTCCGCTGTTGTAACTGCTAGTTAGAATTGGGCTGTCAGTCGCTGCACTGAAAACAGTTGTTGCACTCCGAAAGACTCTTGAGATTATTATATGCGGACAATATAATTTCAGCCTTTGAATCCTGGAACTATTTGTAGCTTGTAATGTTTGTTTATTTTAAAATGTTTGTGCCCTGCATTTGTATTTCAATTATGGGAAGCCCAAAGTTTCTAACAGTCACCAAGGTTAACAAACAAAAAACAACTACATCATCATGTAAAACCACCAATTGCAACTTTACGAACGGTGGAATCCCCAAAAGTCCCTGAATCCTTGAATTGGTCAAAAGCAAGATGATCTGTCGACTTGGCTATCTGATAGAAAAGGTCACGTATGCAGAAATACATACATAAGGATAGTAGCATCAACATTACATAAGAAGAGCCCTGCTGGATCAGGCCAAAGGCCCATCTAGTCCAGCTTCCTGTATCTCACAGCGGCCCACCAGGTGCCCCAGGGAGGCATCCTGTTGCCACTCCCTTGCACCCAGTACTCTGAAGTAGCCTACTACTAATGTAAGGAGGTTACAACCCATCATTGCCTATAGCCCACAATGGACTTTTCTTCCAGAAATCTGTCCAATCCCCTCTTAAACATACAACAGTGGTTCTCAAACGTTTTAGCACCAGGACTTACTTTTTGGAATGACAATCTGTCTGGGACCCACTAGAAGTAAGGTCATGGCTGGAAGTGCTGTCATTGTGACGCCAGAGCCTGCTGCTTTCCCGAAAATGAAGCCATAAATTGGGTCATTTCTCAGCCATTTTCCAATAGCAAAATGAATCAGAAAGAAAAAAAGCCTATTTACAACCTTGACACAAGCAAAACAACCACACAGCCCTCCCTGTTTCCAGCATCCCATCTTCCCATATTTGGTGGGTCCCAACCCACAGTTTGGGAACCACTTACATACACTATAGACCAGTGGTATTCAAATGTTTTAGACCAGGACCCACTTTTTAGAATGGTACTTGTGTCGGGACCTACCGAAAGTGATGTATTTACCTGCAAGTGATGTTGTGGCAGGAAGTGACATCATCAAGCAGGAAGTCACTTGTAACATAATAAAATGACACTATTGAAATACAAATTGGCATTGGACTGCGGCAATTATAGATCCATGAAACAGTCCTCATGGAAAGCAAGACTAGGACAAAATATGATGTAAGTGTTGGAGTTGGGACAACTCTGTCTGCTGTCTAGAGGGGGCACTCTAATGTCCAAGAGGCAAAAATCTGATGTCTTGTGATTTGACCCCTCTTCCTGTCCCTCTCTGTGATACCTGCAGAGGGTGTGGCCTTGACCTTAACTTCCTTCCTTTGCACCCTGAACTCTGTCTCTTTGTAGCCTGACCACCGAGCTGATAAGATGTGCAACGAGGGGCTCTCTGCCCTCCGCCATCTTGAGCACACTTCCACGCATGGCGATGCAGCTATAGGGCATTGCCTTTTCTAAGTATTAGCTGTACCTCTGATCCTAATCAGATGCTGTAAATATGCAACCAATGGAACTGTGAGTAAACTATTTTCTTTTGCATCTTTACCAAGCCTCTGCCTGTGTCTTTTGTTATTAGCAGTCAGCCTGGGTGAGGGAGGTTCCCGTGGGGTGAGACAAAAGGGGGAATCTGCTGCTAGCGAAAACTCTGCTTTCCCCAATCACCAATAAGAAGTAATTCCAATAGTAAGAGCATTGAACTAAAAACAAAATGTAATAAAAGAACCCTCACTTGAAAATTCAAACTGGTTTATGTTATATAAAGGGAAATAAACATAAGGTGAGGGACACATAGGTACACACACAAGGTACACATTGATTGCGACTGTTATATCATCCTCTTATTCGTTACTGTTTGTATCCAATCTAACATAACCTCAAATTTTCAAACAGCTATGCATGCAAAGTTTAATATTTCTAAATCTGTGGTCTCTTTTATATAATATCTACTACCTCTTCTTAAATTTTCCACTTTGTATCTATCCAATTATTTAAAAATCTCCAATATTCTTATCTTTTGTTACATCTCCATCCTTCAGTCTTTCAGTCAATACATCCATCTCAACAATATCATATATTTTCTCTATTAACTGATCTACATTAGGAATCTCTTCATTTTTCCAGTTTTGAGCATACAGTTAAGTAATCTTGCTGAAGTATTAACGTGTTATAATGTACTCCATCCCCTTATCTTGTATACTACTCATCATATTTAACAGAAATAATTCTGGTCTAAAATCTATTTTGTCAGAATCTAAAATTCCCTGCAGAACATTTTGTACCATCTTCCAAAATTTCCCCGCTTTTGCACACGTCCACCACATATGATAGAAGGTCCCCTCTTTGTCTTTACATTTCCAACATTCATTCGAACACCCTGGATACATTTTGGCTAGTCTGTCTGGGGCTAGATACCATCCATAAAACATCTTATGTTGTTGTTCAGTCGCTAAGTCGTGTCTGACTCTTCGCGACCCCATGGACCACAGCATGCCAGGCCTCCCTGTCCTCCACTAGCTTCTAGAGTTCACCCAATTTAATGTTCATTGCTTCAGTAACACTATCTAACCATCTCATCCTCTGCCGCCCGCTTCTCCTTTTGCCTTCAATCTTTCCCAGCATGAGGGTCTTTTCTAAAGAGTCCTCTCTTCTCATCAGGTGGCCAAAGTACTTGAGCTTCAGCTTCAGGATTTGTCCTTCCAGGGAGCAATCAGGCTTGACCGATTGGACCTCCTTGCAGTCCAGGGGACACTCAAGAGTCTTCTCCAGCATCATAATTCGAAAGCATCTATTCTTCGGCGCTCTGCCTTTCTTATGGTCCAGCTCTCACAGCCATACATTGCTACTGGGAAAACCATCACTTTGACTAGGCGAACCTTTGTTGGCAGGGTGATGTCTTGGCTTTTTATTAAGTTGTCTAGGTTCATCATAGCTTTCCTCCTAAGAAGTAAACGTCTTTTAATTTCATGGCTGCAGTCACCATCTGCGGTGATCTTGGAGCCCAGGAAAGTAAAGTCTGTCACTACTTCCATTTCTTCCCCTTCTATTTGCCAGGAAGTGATGGGAGTGGTGGCCATGATCTTAGTTTTTTTAATGTTGAGCTTCAAGCCAATTTTGGCACTTTCCTCTTTCACCCTCATCAGAAGGTTTTTTAGGTCTTCCTCACTTTCTGCCATTAGAGTGGTGTCGTCTGCATATCTGAGGTTGTTGATATTTCTCCCAGCGATCTTGATTCCAGCTTGTGAATCATCCAGCCCAGGCTTTCTCATGATGTACTCTGCATATAAGTTAAATAAGCAGGGTAACAGTATACAGCCTTGTCGTACTCCTTTCCCAATTTGGAACCAGTTGGTTGTTCCACATCCAGTTCTAACTGTTGCTTCCTGACCCGCATACAGGTTTCTCAGAAGGCAGATCAGGTGGTCTGGTACTCCCATCTCTTCAAGAACTTGCCACAGTTTGTTGTGATCCACACAATCAAAGGCTTTAGCATAGTCAATGAAGCAGAGGTAGATGTTTTTCTGGAACTCTCTTGCTTTCTCCATGATCCAGCGAATGTTGGCAATTTGATCTCTAGTTCCTCTGCCTCTTCGGAAACCAGCTTGTACATCTGGTAGTTCTCGATTCACATACTGCTGAAGCCTAGCTTGTAGGATTTTGAGCATCACCTTGCTAGCATGTGATCTTATAGAGATTCTCAATTCGCCATATTGTTCAAGCCTTAGCATCAATTGATTTAGGGAGCTACTCAGATCGTACAAAATGAAAAGTAAATCATCGGCATATGCTTGTATCTTGTATTCTTGATTTTTTTAAATTCTTAATCCTTGTATCTTTTGGTCATTTCTCACAGTATTATTTGACGTTTCTAATGTCATAATAAATAATAATGGGGAAAGTGGGCAGCCTTACCTGGTACCTTATTTTATCTGTACTTTATCCGTATATTCCCCATTTATTCTTATTATAGCTTCTTGTTGAGTGTATATATTTCTAATCACAGTCAAAAATTTCTCTCCAAATCCCATCTGTTCCATTTGAGCAATCATAAAATTCCAATTAACATTATCAAATGCTTTTTGAGTGTCCAAAAATATTAACCCTAGTTTTTTTCCTGGGCTCATTTCATAATATTCCATTATATTATATCATAATATCAATTAAATATCATATAAACTCATATTATAATATTATGATATTCATAATATTATAATTGAATATTGAATATCATATTTGAATATAATTGAATATTGAATATAACTGAATATTGAATATCATAATATTCATAATATCATAATATCAATTAAAATTCTTACATTATTTTTTAACTGGCGTCCTGGAAGAAATCCTGATTGGTCTTGATGTATTGATTTTTTAAATATCTTTTTTCAATCTTGTAGCTAATATCGAGCAACTATTTTATAATCAACATTGAGCAATGAAATGGGTCTATAATTTTTAATGTCATTCTTCAATGTTCCTGTTTTATGTATTAGTGTTATCATGGCTTGCTTCCATGTTCTGGTATCCGACCTGTTTGTCATATGTCTTCTATCAATTTCTTATAAGGAGTCAGCAATACTTCTTCCATCAGTTGATACTATTCTGATGATAAACCTTCTGGTCCAGGTGCGTTTTGCTTCTTCTGTTTTTTTTATTGCTGTCACTATTTCTTCCATTGTTATGTTCTGATCCAAATTTTTCCTTTGTTCTTCAATTAATATCAATTTGTTATTCTCTTTTAGATATTCTTTGTTTCTCTAAATCAATTCTATTCTCTTTATAGAGTCCTTGATGATAATTTTCCACAATTAACTTCAGTTCCTCTAATCGGGCTTTCTCTTCTCCTTCATTTTTCAGAGTTGATATTTGGTTTTTCTGTCATTCCTTCTTCAACTTATAGGCCAGCCATCTTCCTGGTTTATTCGCATTTTCAGAAAAGTTTTGCTTAGCAAACTTCAACTTTTTTTTTCCATTTCTTCAGTCTATTTTATTTTAATTTCATGTTGGAGCCTCTTTATTTTTTGCTGAATTTGTCAGGCTGCAGAAAGAAGCAGAAAGGAATTTTGTCGCTTTAAGGGAGCCAGTTCTCCCGGTGCAGCCGGCAGGTGGTTTTTCCACCACCTGTGAGCAATCAAGACGTGAGTGGCTTATAAATGAGAGTGAAGCTCTGCCCTACAGGCTTGTAGCTTCTTGCCTCGAGCTTTGAGCTCCTAGTAGCTTCTAGCGTGTCACTTGCTGTGTGTTCTTGTTGCTGTTACTTGCTTCGTGTTGGTCGCTCGTTGCGTGCGTTCTTCCCTATGCCTATCTGTTTGGGGAACCGTTGCTGTTGAGGCTGGACCCAGACAGAGAGAAGAGCACGAGGACTGTGTGCCAGAGAGGACCTATTCAAGCAGAAGACTTCTGTGCAGGAACAGAGGATTTTGTGTTTGGTTTCTGTCTGGACTGTGCCACAGGTGAAGCTTTCATCCCGTGTTATACCACTGTGTTCATCTGTTGAACTCTACTTGTATGTACTGCAAGCTAATCTACTTTTGTGTGTTGATTCCCTCGTGGAATCCTTATGCTATAAAGAAGCCTGAACCTTAAGCTTTGTGGACCTTGCCTCTGTCTGCATCTCCGAACAAAAGGGGACTCTGTCCCAGGTAGAGCAAGTGGGTCTGTACAACTCTGCAGTTAGATACTTGGAGGGCTTACACCAGTCTGCATCTTGCGCTTGATACCATCTGTGCGCCCCGTCAGAATTCTACCATCTTCTGGTTTACATATGCTTTCACTTTCTTCAATTTATTTATTAGTTCTTGCATTTCTCTCTCAGCTTTCTTTCTCTGTGTTGTTGCATTCCTCATTGCAAGTCCTCTAAAGTAAGCTTTACTTGTGTCCCAAACGGTTTGCATTGACATTTCTGATTGTATATTATTAAGTTTGAAAAACCAGTCCATCTCTTTTTTTGCATATGTCAAAAAGTGTTGGTTTTTCAAAAGATTGATATTTAGTTGCCAAGATCCTCTTATCAGCTTTTTATTTAAGACCAACAACAAGGGATTGTGGTCGGCAAAAGTTCTGGGTAAAATCTCAGTCTCAAAGTTGATTCCTTGCATTGTAGCAGACATCCACCCCATATCTATTCTTGACCAAACTTTGTCTGTTTGAATAAAATGTAAATTGTTTCTTCATCAGATTCTGAGTTCTCTATACATCTATTAGTGTTAATTCATCTGCCAACTCCAAAAAAGGCTTTGATAAAACCCCTCCATTATGTATTTTTCTTCCGGTTGCAGACCTGTCAGTTTTTGGATCTAAAACCACATTGAAGTCCCCCATAATGATTACTTCCATATCTTCCTCCTCCATTAGAATTTGGTGACTTTTGGTAAAAAATTTCTTTCTCCTGAGTTATTTGGTGCATAAATATTAACAACCAATGTTCTTTATTTATCTGAGTCTGTACAATCAAGATTCTTCATCATCTGATTTCCATTTTGAATTTAAAATTTCAAATTTAAACTTGCTGTCATATAAATGGCCACCCCTCTTTTTTTCTTTCTCTCGTCTGCTGCATAGAATAGTTCTCCTAATTTATGATTTTTTTAAAAGTATTTCCCATCTTTCTCTTTTATATGTGTTTCTTGTAAACATATAATTCCAAACAAGAACCTGAATCTGATTGGAGTCAACTTGAAGTGTTTTTCCATCAAGCGATGACAGAACCATATCCCTGATTCTGCTTGTATTAAATCTAATTACGATTTCTCTTGGTAATTTATGTCTTCTGGTGTATGCGGTGTTAACTCGATATGCAATATCTATGCCTTTACTGGAAATGTCTTGTTCCACCTCCACCTCTGATGCAAGCCAATTCTCCATCTCCAACCTAGTATTTTCAGATTTCTGTTCAGAAAATTCTGGATTCTTATCACAAACATTGATTGATCTAATTCTTGTCTTAATGTCTCTAATTCTCTATTAGTATTTTGTAGAGTCTGAATCTGTTCCTGCATTTTCTCCATCTTTTTCTCTGTTTTTCTTCCGACGTCCTTAATTTCTTTGACATCAGTTTTCGTTTTAGCAATTTTATCTTGAGCCTTAGTCGTTGCTTTATTTAAATGGTCTAACGTCCTCTGTTAATTTCTCCACATCTTGAGAAACCTTATTGCCTGTCTTTTTTACATCTTTAAGTTCATCTTTAATCTCCTTCATCTCTTTCAAAAGTTGCATTAAAATGTCCTGACTGTTTCTCCTCTCTTGACTATGACTTTCCTGTGTTCTTTCTTGTCCACATGATTCCTGCCCTTGAAAAACTACTAGTTGTGAAGTTACACAGGGGGATGTTCTACCTGCTGGTTTAGTAATTTTAGACGTCATCTTGGTCACTTTCAATCAAATCAACTCAATTTTTTTCTTTTTTTCTTCCCCTCCTTTTTTTTTAAAAAAACTATTATATACAATATATATATTTGACCCCAAAATATAATTTCAATCAAATTATTGAGAAATTGCAATAAATAAATTTCTCATGACAATACCTACACCCATCTAGCAAATACTTCCAGAATATAATAATTAATTCTCTATTATTCCCCCAATTAACAAAAAGCACCACACACACAAGCTATATATTTCAAACGATTAAAAATAATAATCCATATAGGTCTACCTTAAGTCCACCTTAAAAAGCCATGATACTCCAAGAAAAAAAGAAAAAATATGCCCAATCAGAAGCCAGGGAAGAAGGAAAAAATTTCAAAAGGAAGAGGAAAAAAACAACATAAAAAAACCATATAATTCCAGCATAAATAACCACAAAACTCTAAAAAAGGAATAGAAAAATAGTCCCGAATAGTCCAAGTCCAACCAGGCTGGGGGGGGGGAGGATCAGAAACAAAAGGAGTAGCAGAAACCCCTATTTATCCATAGTTAGTCTTCTTTAATCATCCAGCCAAGCAATAAAAAGGAAAAAATTTTAATCCATTGCACAACACAAAAGCCAATATTCAGAGACAGGGACAGCCAGATCCCTTCGCCCTCAAGGGAGAAAGCATAGAGTAAAGCCCCAAACAAAATTAAAACAAAGGGGAGAAAGACCAACCAGCAAAATTCATCCCCAAAAGTATATACTCCTAGGAATCTTCTTTAATAGACTGGAGTAAATTTCCCATTTCAGTCAGTCCCTCAAGACCTTTATTAAAAAACAAAACAGCAAAAACAGGGAAATTCTAAATTCCAAAGCCAGAAAGGGGGGCGGGAAATATAACTTGTGGCAATATAAAATTCAAAACTCTTCTGCAACTTCTTCTAAAGTAGACTCAGTTATTTATAAAGTCTAAAATGTAAAATCCAGTGACCCAAGAGTTAAATAATTTAATTGTAATCTCCAGTGCTTGACGTGGAGGAATCTCTTTTAGCTTGTCCTCGCTCCTTTCCCATCAAGTTTAAAAGAAGGAAAGAGAAAGTTTCACCTGTTATCTCAGAATGAATGTAATAGTCCCAGATTGTAGTCCAAATTATCCTTGAAAATCCATGAGCTACTTCAGTGCCGCTTCAATGTGCGGGGGGGGGGGCAGGAGTTAGGAGCTATTCCAAGCTTACACTAGGAGCAGACTTCCTCCTGAAAAAAGCTGCTCTGAGTCTTCCAAATGGCACCTTCGTGCCGTTTTTCTGGTCCAGAAATGTGCTTACGCCCAGAGGCAGATCTAAGGGAGGGCAAAGCTCTAAGTTTTGCAAGAGGCCTTACCTTGCAGTGGAAATCACTCCTCTCCTGCACCGTTTTAGCCAATCCTCACAGGGAAAAGCAACATCTTGGCATTGCTTACTGGCTACAGCAGCAAGGGAGAGGAGGGATGTACATGACAGGGTAAGGCTTCTTGCAACACTTAGAGCTTTGCCATCCCTGTAGATCCGCCTCTGCTTATGCCTTCCACCCGCTCCTGAGTTGGAAGGGGGGGGTCTGACTGTCCAATAGACCCCCCAAAAGGAAAAAGTTTCAGGCCAGGACCCCGGAGACTGGGAAAACCTGACTTTCCACTCCTGACTTTAGTCCCGCCCCCCCAAAAAAATTCAAACTGTTAATACTCAGAAAAAGAATATAGCCAGAGTAAGGTTTGCAGTTTGCAAGATGGCTCCTCCCAGCTTTCCATGACCCACCGGTCATCAGGTTCCAACCCACCAAGTGGGTCCCGACCAGTGATGTCATTCAGGGGGAACGGACCAGAATGGGCGTTCCGGATCCTAACGGGCTCTGTGGCTGGTTCCAGGTTCCCGACAAGTGCCAATCAAAAGTGAGTTCCTGTTCCTAAATCATTTGAATGACACCACTGGTCCCGACCCACAGTTTGAATAACACTGGTATAGACATACACAACGTGACAACATTAGAGGTTCCACCTTCTATGGGAATCCTTAAGGTGGCACATGGGATGACATAACAGCTGAGTCATGTGCTCTGTGCTCACCACTGTAAAAATAGATGGGAAAACTCTGAAGAAGGAAAAATCAAACGTTTGCTGTTAAAAATAGAGCTGACCTTAAACTGCTTTCATAGATATGATATTGCTTGCAAATGCAAAACAAAGTGTTGGCATGCTGGCTAGCGAAATGCTTCTGCTTAATTGTCCAGGCAAGAAACATTTTATTTATAGGCGCATGGTGCTGAGGGATATTTGGCTCTTGGAATATAAGAGGCCTGGAGCTGAGATTGGTGATTCCAGGCTGCTTAGTGTTCCATAGGCAAGGAACCTGGAGCACTGTATGCATGGATGTGCATACACACACAGGGCTTGTTTCATTGCACCAAGGGAACTTTAAGAGACAAGCATTTTCTGGGACACAACAGGGTAAGATAACTGTACTCTGTTGCAATGGAATGCCATTTAAGCACTGCTTCTTTTTTTCTCTGTTCGTGTTTATTTGTATTACTCTAACTTTCATAAAGCTCAAGGTAGCTGCAGCTACATTGTAACAGGACTGTAACAACTGTAACAGGACAACCCAGATGAACAGCAATAAAAACAACAGTGTCTGCATTTTGCAAGGGAAGGGGGGCTTTGCAGCTTTTTGCCAAGGATGGGAACTCGAGTCAGGTGACTTGGGTCCAAGTCGCAAAAACGTGGGTTTTTTCTGACTTATGTACACTCAAGTTACATATGTAAAGGGACTCCGATACTGACCTAAGTATGAACCTGAAAAGTCTGAAGGGCGCAGACATCCAAATGCATCACATTTAGAGCACAATCCTAACCTGGAGTTAGGCCGGCACAGTTAGGCCAGCAAAGTTTGGCTGGCACAAGGGACACCATAAAGTATGTTTGGACCACTCTCGAAGTCAGAAAGGCACAGGTGTGCACCATCCTCCCTGACTCTGACAGTGGTCCAAACGCACTTTCTTGTGGCCCTTGTGCTGGCTAAATTATGCTGGCCTAACGCCCTCAGTGTGCTTCCTTACTTTTTAATGAAAGGCCTCATGGAGCCATCAGGAAGCAGGGAAGGTTAATGTTTTGCATTGCACAGGGTTGAGGGAGGGAGGTGGGAGTGGCCTCTCTTGTCCATCTCTGAAGGAACCAATGATCATTGAATGAAGGAGTAGCTCAAAGGGTTTTTGCCTTATGATTGGCTGAAGTTGGAGAAGCCCAGGGAGGGGAAGGAGGCAGTTCCTAGCAATCATACATTGCTTTCCAACCTCATGGCTCCTGCAGGCTCTGTTGCCACCTCCATCCACCCACTAGCCTCCACTGTTTCTCTCTCTTCCTCTTCCCATTCCCTAGGTTGGAAGAGTGGGAAAGGAAGAGTGAAAGTGTAGAGGAAAAGAGAGGGGTGGCCTAGAATGCTCTAGAGTGCTCTAACCCACCTCTCTCCATACTTTCTCTTCTGCCTTCCTCTTCCTTTTTCAATCAGAGGTGTGGGAGGAGCACAAACTGGAACAGCACAGTGGTGCAATTCAAATGAATTAACAACCGGTTCTATGATGTCATAGCCGGAGCCAAAAAAACCCCGAAGCCAGCCAAGGTAAGCACATGGGCGGGGCCCGGCCATTTAACAACCGGTTCTATAGAACCTGGACGAACCCCCTGAATTTCACTACTGGAACAGCATCGCATAAGGGGTGGATAATATTTGGCACACCATGTCAGATTCCTGCAAGTCGTGGGTTGACCCTACTATTGATTATACTACACTTCTTCAGAATCATGCATAGGACTGATCTGTTAACACTGTTTTCTGTCTCCAGTCTCCAAAACCTAAAATAATTTTCCACATTGGTATAACCAGTCACAGGCAAATCTTGCTTCCGTTACACCACCTCCATAAGTTGTGTTGGCTTTTATTTAATGGTCTAACTAGGCTACTGGCTCTTGCATTTCTTTTTCAACAAGAGTAATTACAGCACTGTCTCCCAAACACCAGGAGCAATATCTATAATCTATTTTTCAGATCAAGCACTTCAGGGGTTTCCAGTGGCGGGAAAATAAAGCTCATAAATTCTCTCTCAATTCCCATTTAATAGTTTCCTGTTCCAGAGGCAAGAGAGACAGTTGTCTCCTCAAGTGGCTGTTGCTCGTTCATAAATTGCAACAGTGCCATTTCCTTGAAAATCCATTTCTAATCCAATAAAAAGAAAAAAATGTAATGGAACTAACTGCTTGGAAATTTGGTTGGGTTGTGCATACCTTAATAGACTGAGAGCCAGTGTATTAATGTATTAAGTGCAGAGTTACGAAGAACATTGGAAAGCAAACCAAGAATACATTAATGATAATAACTAGGGATGGGTTTTTTTGGTGATCAACACACAATGCTAAATAATGAGAATTTCTACTGAAAATGCTACACAAAATTTAGGTCAAAATGCAAAAAACCCGCTTTTGCATATTTTGACAGAGTTTGACACAAATTTAGACCAATTTCACAAAAATAACACCACTTTTGTTTATTTTTGACACAGTTTTAAGGAATCCCCAAATAGTTTTCAGTAAGGGATGAGGAGGAGGAGTGGCAGAAACAGGAGGAAGGTTGCTTAAACTTGCATGAATGTGCATGTTCATCATTCAGTGTATGCTGGGGTGACTATTGGAATGTGGAAGTAGTAAGTAGCTGTTTCTTGATGCTCCAAGCAACAATCAGAGTGCAGCTTGGGAATTTTTGAACAGGTTATTTCAGGCTGGGGTGCGTGTGCCAGTAATTGCTTGCCTTTGTAGGGCCATTCACCATTATTTTATTGTGCTGTTTGTACAATTTGCAATAAAAATTTGGTTAAAAACACAACACCACAATTTGCTATTTTAATTAAGAAATTTTGGAAAAAATATCACCAAAAAAACCGCACCCCTACTAATAGTACGACAAGGCTGTATACTGTCACCCTGCTTATTTAACTTATATGCAGAGTACATCATGAGGAAGGCAGGGCTGGATGATTCACAAGCTGGAATCAAGATTGCTGGGAGAAATATCAACAACCTCAGATATGCAGACGATACCACTCTAATGGCAGAAAGTGAGGAAGACCTCAAGAACCTTCTGAAGAGGGTGAAAGAGGAAAGTGCCAAAATTGGCTTGAAGCTCAACATTAAAAAAACTAAGATCATGGCCACCACTCCCATCACTTCCTGGCAAATAGAAGGGGAAGAAATGGAAGCAGTGACAGACTTTATTTTCCTGGGCTCCAAGATCACTGCAGATGCTGACTGCAGCCATGAAATTAAAAGACGTTTACTTCTTGGGAGAAAAGCTATGGCGAACCTAGACAACGTAATCAAAAGCTGAGACATCACCCTGCCAACAAAGGTTCGCATAGTCAAAGCTATGGTTTTCCCCGTAGCAATGTATGGCTGTGAGAGCTGGACCATAAGAAAGGCAGAGCGCCGAAGAATAGATGCTTTCGAATTATGGTGTTGGAGAAGACTCTTGAGTGTCCCCTGGACTGCAAGGAGATCCAATCGGTCAATCCTCCAGGAAGTCAAGCCTGATTGCTCCCTGGAAGGACAAATCCTGAAGCTGAAGCTCAAGTACTTTGGCCACCTCATGAGAAGAGAGGACTCTTTAGAAAAGACCCTCATGCTGGGAAAGACTGAAGGCAAATGGAGAAGGGGGCGGCAGAGGATGAGATGGTTAGATAGTGTCACCGAAGCAATGAACATGAAATTGGGTGAACTCTGGAAGCTAGTGACTGGAAGACTTGAGCTTCAGGTTCAGGATGTGTCCTTCCAGGGAGCAATCAGGCTTGACTTCCTGGAGGATTGACCGATTGGATCTCCTTGCAGTCCAGGGGACTCTCAAGAGTCTTCTCCAACACCATAATTCGAAAGCATCTGTTCTTCGGTGCTCTGCCTTTCTTATGGTCCAGCTCTCACAGCCATACATTGCTAAAAACACTATGCAATGCACACTAGCTTTGTCTAATTATTTCTATGTGGCCTGAGTGGCCGCCGGTCTGGATTTGGCCTGTTTTTCTGATTAGCTGTCCATCCTTGAATTTTCTGAGTGAATGAATAGCCGACAATTTTCTTGAGAGAATCAGTCCCAGCAAATTCTCAGATGCTCACTTTAGAAATTACTATGATCACTATGTATCTATATAAATGCTTTCCTGGGTCAGCAGCAGCTTTTCTTAAAGGCATAATTCTCATCCTTGACGATGATTAAACTTTAAGATTCTGGCACCTTAACAACTGGCCTTGATAAACGTTTTGAATTGCCTGTCAACGGAAAGAAAGAGCTGTGGACACCAAGCAATTATTTAGTGATGGCCATTGGGATGAATAGTCACTGAAGAGAGAGCAAGGACAAAAAAAATGCAATCATACAGTCAAATTTTGATTTACATGTGTCTACTGTTTGTGCATGATAAGTTTCCCTTTTCCATTTCCATCTGCTGGAAATGTACCAAAGGTAAAATTTAAGGCTTCACAATAAAATTGTATCTTGGCAAAGGTTATCATATAAAAGATGAGAGCCTGGAGTTACATGTCAAATCAAATTAGGGCATATTAACTTTGAATTTGTTATAAATTCTATTCGCATTTCACACATTTTACTGCAAAGCTTGTTTACTAGCTGAAGGAGCCAAGATTTCTTAGGGCCATGGAGGTGAGATAGCACTCATTTTTCCTGGTGTGGCTGTGCAGAACAGGCACGATCCAGCTAAAGTTAATCACGTTTAAATCCCATTAATTCAGAGCGCAATCCTAACCTGTAATTAGGCTGGCACAGTTAGGCCAGCAAAGTTTGGCCAGCAACAAGGGCCACTATAAAGCGCATTTGGACCAATCTCGGAGTTAGGGAGGATGGCGCACATCTGTGTGCTGGCCTCTCTGAATCCAAGAATGGTTCAAACATACTTTACTGTGCCCCTTGTGCCGGCCAAACTTTGCTGGTCTAACTGTGCTGGCCTAACTCCAGGTTAGGATTGCGCTCTCAGACTGAAAACTTAACCAGATGCTTAAAGGTCTCTCACTCAAGTCAATGGGGTTTTAAAGTGCTTCACTTGAGCTTCACATCAAGCTTGTTTATTATAAGTTTGTTTAAGGAACACAGTGAAAGGTACAAATGTACTGAAGGAATGGCTCTGCACAACACTTGGAAAGAGAAAATGGAACAATGGACAATTTCATTGGTTCATTTGGGAACATGGCCAAGAAATTCAGAACTCCAAAACAAGGGAGAAACCTAGGAGAATTTTGGAAGCACCCAATCGAAGAGAATGATAGAGACATCCCCCCCAAAATTAGCCTTGGGGAATCTCATTTTGGATTGATGCAGGGGTGGTGATTAATCCTTTGCTTCCATGCCTAGTCTCTGGTGCAAATGATTCCCCTAAAGCAGAAGCAAATACCTATAGGCATTTGTATGCATACTTGGATTCCCCCCACAATCCACTAATTGCAGTTTGCAGGGCATGATTTGCATCAGTAGGTACAGGGTACAGGGGCTTTTTGTTTCCTGTGCTCCCTGAGGCATCTGGTGGGTCACTGTTGAGATACAGGAAGCTGATGGACCTTTGGCCTGTTCCAGCAGGGCTCTTCTTATGTTCTTAGGGGCAAAGGGTTAACTTGGCCCACCTCCACGCCAATTCCCCAATTCATGCATACTTTTTGGAAAAGAAAAAAATGTGAAAAACCTCAGTCTTGGAGCTCATACAGTACTTTAGCTAGCCCTTGCTGCTTGAGCAAGCTTTTTTAACTAGATATGACAGGGATTGATCCAGAGGCCTTTTGAATGCAAAGCGCATGTTCTGCCTCTGGGCTATGACCCTTCCCTATTTTCCAAAAGAGAAAGAGGTTTCGACTGTCCATTTTCTTCAGTGTCTCCTCAGATGACTAACCAGACACTGACTGTGGAAAAAAAGACAAAGGGCTCTGCACATTTTGAAAAGTTTCCAAAACGGCCGATTCTACCATAAATCGAATGCCAGTTCCATTCCACTTTCCTCTTGAACAATGTTTTTCTGCCTTTATCGTGGACTTGTCTCTTGCAACAGACCATCTCATTTATCAATCCCAGGCAATCAGGAAGGATTTCACACACCTCACTGTTGGATGGCTAAGAGCAATGTAAGAATCTGACTTTGCATTTATACATTACAAACCTTTCAGATACTGTAGTGTGATAGACTTAGAGCACAATCCTAACCTGGAGTTAGGCCAGCACAATTAGGTCAGCACAATTTGGCTGGCACAAAGGACACCATAAAGTGCATTGGACCACTCTCTGAGTCAGGGAGCATGGCGCATGCCTGTGTGCTGGCTTCTCAGACTCCGAGAGTGGTCTAAACATACTTTATGTGTCCCTTGTGCCAGCCAAACTCTGCTGGCCTAACTGTGCCAACCTAACTCCAGGTTAGGATTGTGTTCTTAATCATTTCCCTCTCCTGTTCCTCCTTTCCCCGCCTCCTTTTTTCATGCTTGAGCCAGACTTACATTTAGGCTGCATCCATATGGCTCTGATTGTGAGGATCAGATGTACTGCTTCAGCGTCTCCATTCCCCACACGCTTAGCATGCTGGGTACTTAGGGCCCTACTATGAGCTGATTCACTGCAGTGAGCATGGAGGGGGACCAAAGGAAAAGTCTGGGAAATGGAAAGGCGTTTCTGTTCTGCCACAGCCTATCCAAAATCTGTGCCACAAATTGTGCAGCTTGTAGAAATGATGCCCATTGAGCAATGTTGCATAATTGATTGCAGATTGTGGTGACGTAACTGAGATCACGGGCAGCCCAATTCTATCAGGATACCCTGCTGGTGGAATGTGCATTCAGCCAGCGCTGGCTACTGAAAAGCAGCTGTAAAATACACTCCAGCAATGCATGCTGACAGAGCACTAGAGGTTAAGGTCGGAGCCTTCCCACACACGTCATCTGAGCACTGCCGCCTGCTGGAGCAAGTAAGCCAGCAGGGGAGGTGGGAAGGGTGGGGGAGCAGATCAGGGCAGGAAGGGGGAGGAGCAGGGTGGGCAGGCTGTGGGAGAGGGAAGGTCCAGCAGCAATTGCACGTGCCAGATCCTATCCTCTCTAGCAGCAGCCTCCTCGAAATTGCTGGTGCAGGTCCAAGGAGACTCACTGAGCGGGGTAGATACAGTGCATGTCTTTTTGGCACAGCTTCCTTCCTCCTCCTCCTATTTCAGTCCTTAGCTGGTGCTTGGAGAGCGTGTTGTCCTCTCAACCAATACGCTGCTGTAGGTGCTGATGGGATATGTGTGCCATTCATGACACTCTTCCACTCTTTGCAATTGTTGGCTACAAGTCTAGCCTCACTGATGGTCAAGTGCTGGTTCCTTAGATCTTCCTCAACATGTTTGAGCCAGCGTTTTCTTTGGTGCTGCCTGTTGAACCCTCCAGTAGGGAGGTCACTCCTGCCAGAGGAACCCGTTCGGCAGTTGACAGGTGTTCATTCTGCTGATGTGGCCAAACCATTGCAGTCTGCCTCTTCGGATTTGTTCTTTGACTGATGGTTGATGATTGAGCCCTAACAAGACAGAATCAACGTAACATGACAGAATTGTCTTGTCATGACAGAATCTGTCTCAACTTGTTGAATTGATGCCCATCCAATTCTCTGCCATTCCATACTATGTAGCATGCAGGGGAGGCGGGGGAGAACCAAAAGGCCAATGATATCAAAATCTTTTTTCCTTACTTCTTGCCAGGCTGCTTGGTCAGCAATGGGTCTCCTCAGACACACATCAGCTACATAGGTGCCGTAAATCCAAGGAGAGGACAGAGACATGTTGGGCAGCAAAAGAGAGGATAGCATTGTGGCGCAACAAGTGGTGGGATTCAGGGGGTTCACCCAGGTTCTATAAAACCAGTTGTTAAATGGCTGGGCCCCGCCCACTCGCTTACCTCAGCTGGCTTCGGGGGTTTTTTTTTGCTCCAGCTATGATGTCATAGAACTAGTTAATTTATTTGAATCCCACCACTGGGCGCAACCCACCAGGAACCCCCCCCAAATGCCCCAGTTCCTTCCCTCTTCTCATCCCAAGCCTCCCCCAAACTGCTCATTGACCACAGGGGCAGTGAAAGTAATTATATCAGTAGAAGGGTGTAATCCAAGCCAAGTATTTCCAGGGATGGGTACTTGGGCTGACTTGGGTAGCACTAAGTGGCTATTTTTGACAGCTGCTTGCATTGACTTAAGTTGTGGACATCACTGACACCCAACTTGACTCACTGCTCAGGCCCAGTAACTCAAGAAACTCGAGTCCCTTTCTCGAGTTGTCAGTGCATGTGTGTTTTGGCTTACATTTTTTTACATAAGAACATAAAAAGAGCCCTGCTGGATCAGGCCAAAGGCCCATCTAGTCCAGCTTCCTGTATGTCACAGCAGCCCACCAGGTGCCCCAGGGAGGCATGAGACAACAAGAAGCTTGCATCCTGTTGCCACTCCCTTGCACTCCCTTTTTCTTCGCCACTCCCTTTTTCTTCGCCATTTCCGCGTCACACCAAAAGACCTCAAGGGTGATCCAGAAGCTGGCATTCAGAAGGACAGTAGCAGAAGAAGCAGTGGGAAGGTAAGTTAATTCCAGGAGGTGAGGCTGGGGAATTGAGGGGAGGAGGAAGTTTGTTCAAGGAAGTCTTTGACTTGCGACTCGACTCATTTCTGGAAATAACTCTGACTCGGGACTCGTAAGACTTGAAATCTTTCTTGAGTGGAGTTGCGACAGCTGCGCTCTATGGCTTGCAAGTTGAGCTGTGGGTCACCGACTTGCGACTCAACCCATTACTTGAGCTTACTGACTTGAGCATTTGTGTGTCCCACTGACATCAGTGGAAGACAGTTATGTGCTTCATTGTTTTGTGGAAATCAATGAGACTTCCATGTATGTAACTTTATTAGATTAGCCCAGAAGGCATTGCATTTTTTTTAAAGCAGAACCTTTAACCATACATTTTTCAAATATTTGGCATGTTTCCTTTTGCTAACAATTACTTTGCTGGAGAATTTTGGGTGGGGGATTGTTTTCATGCACCTTCACATAAATGTACTGAAACACTTTAAAAAATGTGCTTGAACCAGCTCTTAATTGAAAACACTCCAGAAGAGAAGGTGCGACAAGCAAACAGCTGTTCCATGCAGCCTAGTGACACAGTGACTTACTCAGGCTAATTAATTAGAACACCTGGAGTATCTTTCAGAGCAAAACTGGAAACAAAATACTGGAGATTAAGTTTTCAGGCTACTGGTGGTCCCCAACTAATCTCTTTCAGGTGTAAACCCATGTGTATGCAGAAAGCAAAATCTGACCCATTCCTTCGAGACAGGAGGTCTTTGGGCTAGTAACTGCAGCATGTAGTTTCCATAAAATTTACAAGGCTGCCTTTAAATTTTAGTAGTAGCGAGCCTGCAGTAAATGCCAATGAGGTCCATCAAAATGAGCATTTTTTGTGTTTCCTTCTAAAAACAGATCAACCTCTTTCACAGACTCTGCACAGAGGAATTTATATAATTGTGCCATGTATCTTGGGTTTAGAAACTTTTCTTGCCCCAAACGTCAACATGGTAAGTCATAAATACAGGGGGAAAATAAACACTGAAACATAATCAAGAGCTGGATGACGTGGTTCTGTCTTTGCCTCAAATGCCAACATTCTAGCAAAGGAAGTCTCCAGTGGAGTCTGGTCAGTCTTCACGGAGGGGAGGGGAACCTTCTGCCTTCCAGATTCACAGTCTCATCGATGCCTTTTTTCCTTTGCACTTTTCCAAACTGGAAGGCTGATGCAGATGCATGATTAAGCAATTGGGAACAGGCTACAGGATTTTGCACTGTTTCACCCCCTCCCTTCTGAAATGTGGATTTTCCTTGTTTGGCTTAAAAGGCAGTTAACAGGTATGGGCACTCAACTTGGAATGACTTGACTAGAGTTGTAAACGCTTGAGATGGTTTGTCACAACTTATGTGACTGGAGTCATGCATGTGACTTGTCCTGCGACTTGAGGCCAGTGACTTGGAAAAAGAGTTGGGACTCTAAATGACTCGAGTCCTGACTCACTTGTATGTGTGTGTGTGTGTGCACTTGCTTGCTTACTGTGTTTTTTAAAATGGTGTTCCACCAAAGACCTTGTGGGTGATCCAGATGCCGTCACTCAGACCAATGGCAGCAGCAGACATGGTGATCTAGGAATGGATAACTGGACAATTGGATGTATGGCTTAAAAAAATTTCTGGATGAGGGAGGGGAGAAGGAGGCTCCCAAAGGATGGGTTTCTTGCAATTAGAGCAAACAGCTGGAGGGTTTTTTCTGTAGCCAGGGCGGGATGAGGCAAGGAAACCAGGGGAAAGCATTACCTTACAATACAGGAGGAACACCTTCAAATCTCTCTCTCTCTCTCTCTCCCTCCCCACCACCACCACCATCACCACCACCTCCCTTTTCTCTGTGAATGACTTGAAAAGACTCTAAATTTTTTGCGATTACAGTTGTGACAGCTGAGTCAAGTCACAGGATTGCTGACTCATGACTCGAGTCATGACTCGGGCTTAGTTACTTCGGCACAGCCCTGGTGGTTAATGGTCTGTAGCATAACCAGCTATAGTTAGGGCTTGTGAAGGTTAATGATTAAACCAGGATTTGAAATGAATTTAAAGTTATAGTGTCAAATCATCAGTTAAGTGGATATTCTGGTTAGCCTTAATTATGGTTAACAATTTTGCCAATATAATGGTTAAGCTTGGTGAATTTTGCTCTCCGGAATGCCCAAGTACAACCCTCCTTCTACATACAGAAAGAGCTTCTGATGATGGAACAACACCACTCAAATTTAGAATTTGACTAATTTATCTGTAATGGAAATTGCGGAAGATTACCCCGTGGAGACAGGGAATGGTATCAGCAGTGGCCCCTTGTCTATGTCAGCCAGGAATTACAAGGTTAGCCCCAGGGCCTTTGCACGCAGCCAGTTCACAGCTGCAACCTAGTTGGGTGATGAAGACATGGGGAATAAAGGAGGAAGCTTGGTGGTCAAGCAGGTGTGGGCAGTGGTGTCATCTACTCACCAGTAGACGGTACGCTGGGCGGACTTAGCGTGACCGGCAGCCCGTCCACTCACTTCCGCTTTCTTCCTGCTTGCCGCATGGCTTTCCCTCGCCTCGGAGGGGGCGCCTGCTCGCCAGGGGGGATGGGTGGGGGGCGCGCCGGGTGCCTGGGCGAGCAGGCGCCCCCTCCGAGGTGAGGGAAAGCTGCACGGCAAGCAGGAAGAAAGCAGAAGTGAGTGGACGGGCTGCTGGTCACGCTAAGTCCCGCCCAGCGTACCATCTACTGGTGACTGGATGACACCACTGGGTATGGGTCTAGAGAGGTAGAAAAGGGTTGTGGAGAGAAGAGTGGACTGAGTGACTACTTGAGGCTGTTGGGACTGTGATTGTGCTTGGAACTAAGGTTGCTGTAGGGAGTTCTTGTGTGGCTGCCATGCCCTGGAGCCATCAACTAAAGGAGGAAGGAGGGCCGGTGTGGTTGTATTTTGCCTTTGTTTGGTGGTGGGGTTTAGTGGTACCTTGTTTAAAACTAAGGGGTTTTTTATTATAAAAGGGAATCTAATTAGCCTATTGCTGGCATAAGATTGCAGAGAGGGAAATTGGCCCAACATTATCCTAGTTTGAATCCATTCCTAAATTGTTTCAGCTACCCACTGTATTTAGTTTGGCATAACTCTAGGTAACTTATTGGTTATTCTAACATTATAATGAACCTGCACTTTGAATTCAACATAAGCAAGCCTCAGTTGCAATCTAAAAAACCAATTACTTTATAGGCACATGTACAAACATTAGTTAAATCATAACCCTTTACTATTGATATATTAACTCCTGTGAGCTTTCAGACCAAGGAAATGTACTGAGCCCTAAGGAAAGCAAACAAGCCACAGATGCATGTTTCCTCATGAGTAGGCAAGCATGTCTTGGCTTCTATAAAGGCCAGATAAAGGGGAATACAAAAACACCAGAATAGTCCCCATCTATGAACCCGGGAGTGCAACAAATGCTCCAGAAGATGGTCCCCCCCCCATAGTAAAAAGGATAAAAAACAGAGGCTTGAAGTAAGGTCATTTTTAGGGTGCAATTCTAACCTGGAGTTAGGTCGGGACAGTCAGGCCAGCAAAGTTTGGCTGGCACAAGGGCCACTGCAAAGCATGTTCGGACCATTCTTGTGGTCAGGGAGGATGGTGCACATCTGTGTGCTGGCCTCTCTGACTCCAAGAGTGGCCCAAACATGTGCTGGCTTAACTGTGCCGGCCTAACTCCAGGTTAGGATTGCGCTCTTAGCCTTGTAAAGCTAGGTGGGTCTGAGTGCTAAAAAGTTTGGGAACTGCTATACTAAAACATCAATAATGACCATTATTTCAGTCTTTGTAGCTAACAAAAATCATTTCCTCAAATAGATTCTCAAGGCGATCCTTCCCACGTGAGAGAAAATCCATTTATCAAGTCCTAATATAAGAGACCTACAATATCATCACTTGTTATCCTCCCTGGAGGAAATTGAATTGTCCTCTAACACAGTGACATAATGAGTGTCTCATGAAGCATCTTGGGATATCAGGTGCGCTTTCATTAACAGCTGCTGTATGTATCCCAGCATGCTGTGTCAGAATGTTCTGCTCTAAGCTTAGATGCACTGAAAGCAATCCTTGTCCATAATGAATTTCCCTTGGGATCCTAAAAACCGAATAGTTCACAACTCATTCAAGGCTGGAGACTCTCATTTTTGCCATGTTTGGTTTGGAATGTTCACCTCATCTTTGCTTGCAGGGGAAAGCAGGGTGGTCATGACCCCACAAAACACCTGTTTATAAACCCCAGAGAATTAGACTGAAATAGCAGTGAATAGGGATAAAAATATGCCATGTTGTCCATTTGTGAACAATGCACCGTATTTTTCTTTTCAGTCTGCTACAGCTCAATCAATCAATCAATCAATCAATCAATCAATCAATCAATCAGGTATTTATATACCGCTTTTCAACATGAAGTTCACAAAGCGGTTTACAGGCAAATAGTAATAATAATAAAGTTAAATGGCTCCCTGTCCCAAAAGGGCTCACAATCTAAAAAAAGGCAGACCGCCAGCAACAGCCACTAGAAAGACTGTGCAGGGGTGAAGAGGGACAGTTACTCTCCCCCTGCTAAATATAAGAGGAGCACCACTTGAAAAAGTGCCTCTTGTCCAGTTAGCAGGGTTTGTGTCCAGTTAGTCTTGTCCAGTTAGCAGCTGAGTGTTTGAGTGTGAATTTATCTGATCATTGATCACAGAGCGGTCAAAAAAATACCAGACAGGATTGATTCTTCCATTGGATAGATGCATGACAATAGAGTTTAATTTTAATGATCAAATTAAAGAACAACAGGACAAAGGTGATCAGCTGCAGTTAGTGAATATTTGGATACATATTTAGTTAAGCCTAAATAAGTGATTCCCAAACTGTGACTCGTGACACCCCAGGAGGCAAGGGGAGCTGCAGAATCCTTGCAAAAATCCACCATCCAACAGAGTTTATAGGCAATGAAAACTGGGGAATGAAAAAATTCCACCATAGGGAATGAAAACTGGGGCCATTCCCCCTTAAAGGGAGTTACCCAGTTTTGGGCTTCCTGACAGTGCTGCAGCTATTGCGTCACCGCGGGCACTCATGAGCCTTTTGACATATGTGGGTGGTTATGCGGCATCCTGCAGTGCTGGGGAGGCCCACAGCCTCCTCCACAGGTCTCATTGCAGTCAGGAGAAGCCCCCAGGAGAAGCGTGCTTCCGGTTTTCTCAGGAAACACCCCTGCTTGCCCTTTGGGGCTGGCAGAAATCCAAGAAGCCTGTATAGGACTGCCCAGGCCAATGATTGGAAATAGGATATGGTGTGCATTGCCACAACCAATTTCACCCCCTCCTGGGCCTGATCCTCCCCTGTTATGTTCTCGCTCTGCCCTGAAACACACCCTTCCCACCTTGGTTCCACCCTCCTGCCACTCTGTCCCACTGCCCCATGCCGCCCAGTGTGACCTTACCTACGCTGGAGTGAATCCATCACTGGCAGGCCGGTACATGTCTTTGTGCTGACACTTCCAGCTCTAGAGTAGTCACAAAAGTGCCATTTGTGATACTCTGGGCTGGCTCAGTGGCCACAGCACGGGATTGGCTGCATCATAGGATATCAAATACAGATATCCAATATTTGGATGATAAATCCAGCAAATACTTTGGCATTTAGAGCATATCTGGTGAATATTTTATATCAACATTTACAGAGAACAATCTGAGGAGAATTTTGGGGAGGAGGTCTGTTCATGTGTAGTCACTAATAGTGACTTGTAAGATACTTGAAGTGTGATACTTGGAGTCAACCATAAAAATATTCTTAGACTTGAGTGGGGATGATTGAATTTGGGAGCAAACTATTATTGAGGCACAATGAACTGGCTTGGACAGTGGTTGTCTTTTCATACAATTAGGACATGGATGCTCCATGAGTGTGCATGTCCTGTCCTCTTCATGCCTGGAAGCAGTTGCTTAATTGTAGGGCTGCAATTCACGGGCAGCGCAATCCTATCCCTCCCCTTGTGTTGACGCTACGTCATAGTGTCAACGCAAGGGGCAGAGCGCCGGCACGTGGGCACTGAGCAGCACCCTCGCATTGGCGCTCCAGCTCTGAAGCTGACACTACGAGTAGCGTCAGCTTCAGAGTGCCAACGGAGAGCCTCCCTTGTGCCGACCGAAGCCGGTCAGCACGAGGGAGGCTCTGTCCCATATCGGGTTGGGGATTGGTGGGAGGCAGGGGCGGGACTTGGGCGGGACGTGGGCGGGCTTGGGAGGTGGCCATATAGCCACATCCTAAGCCTGGCTGCGAGGCCCCGATTCGGGCCACACGGTCTCCTTGGATCTGCGCTCGCTGTTTAGCAGGTGCAGATCCAAGGAGCACATAGGGGAGGCTGGAGCCTCCCCTATGGTAAAGGAACGCATACGAGATTTGCCTCTCTGATATTTAGAAATGCCTCTCTAAGCTCCATCCCAGCAGGCAAGGCACAATTACAGCAGATGATACCAAGCCGATGTCCAGAATCCTACCTGCCTCTGTGGAATCAAATAAAAATTTAACAGTGCTGCTATTGTGATTTACACATAACTGAACAAGCCAGCTCATAATCTTTAATATCCACTGCTGACAGGATGGAATTAACTGCATTTTTGTGTCCAACTTTCATTTTTTTCCCCCCCTTCTGTGTTGTGTCACTATCCATTCCCATCCTGATACCATTTTGGCTCACTTGAGGAGCAGGCTCTGAGATTGCGAGCAGGGCAGGGTGAGACATCAGGCTAACAATATTTATACAAGTTAAAGATGCCTTTTGTTGAAATTCTCTGCTGATGCCTGCCAACAGAAGCGTTTCATGAGCAAGAGAATCAATAGAGAATTATAGTTAAGCCCTGTAATAATTATCCTCATTAGAAGTAACCAGAGCGTGGTTGGGATGAATTCAGTTATAAACTCTACTAATACCCAGGAAGCATATTAGATATGTAATTTAATAATCCTGGAAATAACGACACAATTCTTTTTGTCTTTAACTCCAATTCTATTAAAAGGAGGGAGGGAATTCCATGTAGAATAAGAAGACCAAGTATTTTGGGACTTAACTGGGCAGTAGCCATTGATATGAATATAAAGCTAAACTCGGCATTTTCTAAAGAAAAGAAGGGAAGGGATAAAGTTTGGTACTGTACTAAGCTGAAATGAAGAGGCTACATTTTATAAATATTTTAACCCCCTGTTCAATGCACCTCCTTTTGAGTGGTTTTTCATACTGGGGCTGGCCAAGAGGGAAGACATCCTTGCAAAGACAACCAACACTGTAAAAAGGGAAAATGAGCCCAGCTGTCTGGAGAAAAGGAAGATGTCCTATCTTTCAGAGTGAGTGAATTGGCTTAAGTGATGTTGTGACATGGCCAAATCTGATTGGCTGCATGGTGCCATGACATCATCAAGTCCTTTTTGTCATCCCTGATTTACTGGGATCATGCACTGAAAAGTTTCTTTTTTCTTTTTTAAATGGTACCCAGATTGCAGGAGATGGAGAACAGTGATTGCAAACAGATGTGAAAAAAGCATTGAAGAGTGGAAGATGGGCAACCTGGGTTCAGCAACAATTAAATGGGCAGCCCAATCCTAACCTGTGCTGGCATAGCCAGGCCACATAGCCTGCACCAGTGCAAGTTAGGAGGTGGCTAGAAGTCTCCTTGGGGTGATTTTTCCCCTTACCCAGGGGCCAGAAAGACAGTTTTTGACCAAATTCTAAAAAAATACCCCGGGGCCTCCAAACACAGATTTTTCGCTGACCCTGGGGTCAGCTGCCTTGGAGACACTTTTCAAGAATTTTCTGCAAAGCCCCCCGGGACCTCTGAAACAGAATTTGAGCCCTATGGGGCTGCTTGGATCGATGCCAGATATTTAGCACCAATTGATATTTAGCACCAATTGCCAGATATTGAGCACCAAGCTTGGGCACAATGTGGAGTAAGGGGATTTCAGTCCCCTTACCCCTTGTCTCTCACCAGCCAGCCCAGTAGGGCTACTCGGATCAGTTCTGGCGATTTTTGTCATTGCAAATCTGAGTATCTTATGCAAGGCCGATTGGGCTGGGGATGGGGGTTAGGATCCGGCCTAGGCTACTCAGGCTGTCCTACCCCCTTCAGGCTCAATCTGCCTCCCACACTGCCCTCCCCTGCCCAGAACTGCCTCCGCTCTGCCCTCCCAGCACTCTCTCACATTCCCTGTGCCTGCCTGCCCAGGCCGGCACAAATTCAGCCTGTGCCAGCATGGCTCCAGTGCCGCTGAGCCAGAGCCTGTCAGCTTCCCCCTGAGGAGCCATGAATGTGCTTCACAGCATGTTCATGACACTCGGGAGCCAGAGCAAGGGGCCTGTTAAACACACACAAAAAGGATGGGGCTGCAACGAGGTGCATAGTGTGGAATCATTAGTAGCCTGTAAACGACACAGATAGAAAAGATCATGAAAATAATCACATCCAGTCAACCGCTGTAAGGAAGAATCCATCAGATGCTCGGTGACCCATCCTGCCCCGTTTCCTGCCACTGAGAAATCCACATGACCAGAGGCAGGCAAAAGATGAGCAGAGCACTTGGTGGGTCGCGACTTGATGTCAAGTGGGTCACAGAAAGCTGGGAGCAGCCGTCTAGGAAGCTGCAGACCTGACTCTTCCTATATTCCTTTTGTGAGTGTTGTAAGAATTTTCAGTTGTTCTATACTAACAGTTTTCAGTTGTTCATATAGTTGCATGTATGTATGAATTTTCAAATGAGGTTTTTTAAAAATATATGTATACACACTTTTCCCTGTATCTCCCATACTCTATACATTGTTATTGTACCGATTTTGTTTTTGGGCTGGTCTGTGACCGCAATAAAGTTTTATTATTATTATTATTCAGTACTTCTGCAAAATAGTATTATTTGTAAAATAATATTTTACATAATATTTTATCCTAATCTTGCATTCTGTCAGAGATGTTTCATGGTTGTGCAGTTGCTGCAGTCCAAGAATGCCTGTTTGCATTTCAGGAGTGTCATTTCATTTCATCACAATGATAGCACTTCCTGCTTGATGATGCCACTTCCTGCCTTGGCATTACTTCCAAGCTAACTAATGGCATCACTTCCAGTGGGTATGGGCAAGGGCCCATTCTAAAAAGTGGGTCTTTTTAGTGGGTCCCACCTTTGAGAACCACTGCCCTAGAATATCAAGGAGAGAAATTCCATCCCTGCACTACTGCCGGACTACACTACTACAGTAATGCACTACTGCATTACTTGCAAAGAATGGTCAATACAAGCAAGCATTTAAATGATAGGATTCCGACTTGCAGTATGTCTTGAATTCTACCACTTCATTCTCATCTGTTTCTATTGCACGCGTAGACCAGGCCCAAGTCAACATTTGCCAATAAGTCTAACTCCGATAACCCATTTTTCATGGGTTATATCATATTTCAGGACTATCTTGGCCTGTTTTTGTTGTCTCCTTTCACTGGCTTCACACAATTTGTCCATGATTAGCCTTTAAAAGCACAGCAAGCATATTTTTTTAATTCACTGGAAAGATGAAATGATCCGTTTTAAGACTGCAATTCCCAGAATACTGTGAAACGGCTGTTATAAAGAAGAGAGAATTGAAACAATTTGTTTCTTGACAAGATTGTAAGCAAGAGCCAGTTCCATCAGATTGTGCTGGAGTAATGTCAACATTTGTTAAAAGTGAGGCCAGGGCATTAGAATATTAGCTATTTATGTGATCATTGCAAACATATAGTGTACAGGAAAGATATAAACAAGACTTAAACCACAAGCTATTAAGTTATGTTATTTCTGGCATCACTGTCATTGGCAGGAAAATTACCTTGATTGCTATCAGCTATAATCAAATGTAGGGAAAAGCTGGCATGCTAATACCTTTCACAATAAAATGCATATTAACAATCAGGCAGGGGGAAAATTGTGACATGACATACAGTATAAAATGCTATTTTGCAGAAGCTAATGAACAACATAATGAATGTTTCATTTGTTTCTGTGTGTGTAGTATATCTGACATATTTTTTGGAAGAAAAAAATTATGTCAACAGTTTAGCATTGTAAAGGAGCCAGTTGAACATGTGGGAATGTTTGTATCAAAGCACATTTCTTAGGTTTAGATCTGCTGTTACACATCTGGCATTCTGTTTTTCAATTTCTTACCCGCCTTTCAATTTCTTACCCGCCTTTTGCCTGTAGGTCCCAAGGCGGTTTGCAAATTCGAAATCAAGACGAATATGACTGAACAATAAAATCACATGCAGACACATCAGGCAGTAGCACAGCTATTGGGGGCCAAAATGATAACTACTGCAGGCGCCACAATGGGCCATGGAAGCAGCCCCTCCCACCTGCTGTTGGAGCCACTCCAGGCAATTAAGCAGGCATTCACTGATAGCAATAAGCAGGCATTCACTGAGCCAAATGGCTTCTCCTGAACATTGCATTTCCGGCCTGGAATGGGCCTGACAGAGAGTGGAAGATGCCACTTGCATGGCACATTACGGTGCCTGAAAAACTTACTGTTTTCCCCCCTCTAGCCATGCTACTGGCATCAGAGCAAGTGGTGGGAGGAGCAGCAGATTTGGGGTCCCCTTTCCTGCAAATCTGTCACCACCACTGCCTCTCTCCAGGTCACCACAGACATGAGCTGCATTGACCTTGCTAACTGGGCAAGAGGCACTTTTTCCAGTGGTGTCCCTCTTATATTTAGCGGGGGGAGAGTAATTGTCCCTCTTCACTCCTGCGCAGTCTTTCTAGTGGCTGATGCTGGGGGTGTTCTGCATTTTTTTAGATTGTGAGCCCTTTGGGACAGGGAACCATTTAACTTTATTATGTATGTATGTATGTATGTATGTATGTATGTATGTAAGTAAGTATGTATGTATGTATGTATTTATTTATTTATTTATTTATTTATTTATTTAATTTTTATCCCGCCTTTCTGCCCCATGGGCACCCAAGATGGCTTACAACATTAAAACCATCACGTTAAAAACCACAAAGTATAACAATTAAAACAATGTTAAAAAACAATATTAAAACAGTTAAAATTTAAAACAAGCAAGCCCCGTGGACCCCACAATTACAATTTGATAAAATTTAAAATGTGAAGATGAAGAATGTAAAATGCTAGCCAGCCTGTCAACAACTGAAGGCTTATTTAAATAAAAAAGTCTTCAGCCCCCACCAAAATATTGCCAAAGAGGGAGCAGTTCTTAATTCTACAGGGAGGGTATTCCAAAGTCCTGGGGCCACCACCGAGAAGGCCCTATTCCTGGCCGCCATCCCCCCTCACCTCTCCTGGTGGCAGCACAGTCAGAAGGGCCCCCCCAGATGACATAAGAGTACGGGTAGGATTGTATGGAAGGAGGCAGTCCCTCAAATACCCCGGACCTGAGCTGTAAAGGGCTTTAAAGGTCAAAACAAGCACTTTGAATTGGGCCCGGAAAGGAACCAGCAGCCAGTGTAGCCATGGCCCGACAGAGTCGAACCGATGAGCCCCAGCAACCACACGAGCAGCCGTGTGTAAACAGTGTGTAAAAAATTACTATTTACCTGTAAACCGCTTTAACTTGGTGTTGAAAAGTGGTATATAAATACTATGATTGATTGATTGATTGATTGATTGATTGATTGATTGATTGATTGATTGATTGA
>JAJKFI010000033.1:3350655-3369436 GCA_029204185.1 Lerista edwardsae
TGATTGATTGATTGATTGATTGATTGATTGATTGATTGATTGATTGACCCTCTTTATGACCTTCCTCCATTGTGCAATTCTTTTCCCAAACCAGGAAATGTGGGGCTTCCTAGTTTATTTAAAGGAACTTCACTTCTTTGCGAAATCCCTTTAAATAAACTAGGAAGTCCTGCACTTCCTGGTTTGAGACAGAGGAAGGTAAAGATATAAGAGTCTAGTGGAGGTGGCAGCAGGTCGGGGCAGCATTGGGCTTTGGAATAACTTCCATGGTGGGACCTTTATGGTGATGTGTCCTTGAATCAGGTGATGATGTTCTTCTGAGCAGGGGTAACACCAGGGCTGGTGTTGGTAGCTGGACATGCTCAGATTGCTCACTTCTGACCAGAGACATGTGCCTAATTGTCTCAAGTCTGTAAAGTAAGCCAGTGTCAGTAGTCCCATATTACCAATAGCATGAGGGGGGGGGCTTGCTCAAGGGTGCCCCTGAGTCTGTGACTAAGTTCAAATTTGAACCCGGCTTTCTGCATCCCAAAACACATGCCATTACACTAAAAACAATACCAATATTAAAGAAGGCAAAAGGTAGACACCCTCCAGTAGCATAGCTGGGGCAGGTGCAGGGGTGGACCTAGTCAAAATGGCGCCTGGGGCACCCAATAGAAGTGCGCCCCCATGGGAGCCCAGGTCTACCCACCAGAAGCAGCCCCGGGTAGACCTGGGCACCACAGAGCCCAGGTCTACCCATTGGGACCAGCCATGGGTAGACCTGGGCTCCCCTCGAGGGAGCCCAGGTCTACCCATTAGAAATGACCGCGGGTAGACCCGGGCTCCCCTCGATGGAGCCCAGGTCTACTCGCGGCTGGTCCCAATGGGTAGACCTGGGCTCCGGAGCCCAGGTCTACCCGCACAATGTTGCGGGGGCCACTGGTGCCCCCCTAGACAGCCCCAAGATGGCGCCCAGGGCTCTTGCCCCCCCCTGCCCCCTAGATCCGCCACTGGGCAGGTGAGTACTCAGGGCCAGGTGATGCAATGACACCCCTGCATCACAATGTCACTCCTGGGTGCCTATGCTATCACCACCACCCCTGTGCATGTGCAGCCCTGGCCCCAGAAATGGCTCTAGTTGAAGCCATATGGGCACAAGGGTGGGTGGGAGAGCCAATTTTGAAGCATAAGTGCTGGCACTCCTCTCCCCAGCAGAGATGGCAGAAAATAGCCTCTCCACTGCCGGGAGGCAATGTACCCCCAGCCCCAGCTTAGCTACACCAATGCGAACACAGAAACAGGTAAAAAATTAAAATATTTCTATCAAGTGCTCTCTTTCAAAACATATTTATCTGTTTGGAGATTCCCTGAAAATGTTGCATAAATGCATCTATAGTAAATGGGGTTTCCTATACTGATCTGTGCCAGCTATTTTGCTGGTGCAAATCCAAGCAACCTGAGGGGGACTGTCAAGGGTTGAAGGTCAGGATATCCGCAAAGCAAGTTTTCAGCAAAGAAAACTCCACCGATCCCCATAAGAAAATATGAGCCCCACTGGATCAAGCCATAGGCCAATCTACTCCAGCTTTCTGTATCTCTGTATCCACCAGATACCGTCATGGAGCACACAAGACTACAAGATTCCTGCATCCTGTTGCCACTCCCTTGCACCTGGCATTCTGAGGTAAAATTCTGAGGTAAAATTCTGAGGTAAATAAAATAGAATCTGCTATCCTGTCTGTGGGGAGGGAGCTATAACAACTTGCAACCCAATCTGGGCCTTAAGAACATAAGAGCCCCACTGGATCAGGCCAAAGGCCCATCTAGTCCAGCTTCCTGTATCTCACAGTGGCCCACCAGGTGCCTCAGGGAGCACACGAGACAACAAGATAGATACTTGCATCTTGTTGCCAGAATCCATTGTCTAAAAAGCTCCTTGCCAAGCCAAATAAGAGCATGTCTGCTCACAAAGCAAAGTGCTCACTGCCTCAGCCACTCACACAGTAGTGTATTTTATACATTCTAACATTTTTCAACTAAGATTAGCTAAATTGAAGACTTTTTTATTCAAACAAGCCTTTAACTGTTGACAGGTGGGCTGGCATTTTTTTTTACATTTTTTACATTCTATTTTTTAAATTGTGGGATCCACGGGGTTTTGCTGTTTTGCTGTTTTTTTATTTTTAACTGTTTTTAATTATTGTTTTTAATATTGTTTTAATTGCACATATTGTATTGCTTTTTAATGTTGTAAGCCGCCTTGGGTGCCCTTGGGCAGAAAGGCGGGGTATAAATTGAATAAATAAAAATAAAAATAAGAATTGGTATGATATTGGGAAAAATTAGACTAGCAGTGCAATCCTAGGCATGTCTACACAGAAGTGAGTCCCATTGTGTTCAATGGGACTTACTCCCAGGAAAGTGGGCATAGGATTGCAGCCCTAGGTTTACAAGTGTCAACCAGCCTTCCATTGCATGGTGTCAAGACCAATGGAGAATACAAAACCACACCCTTCCTTATTGGAAGAGACTTTAGGAAATGTTTTGTTTCTTCCAAATCTAGAGCTGTCTCTGGAATACAGAGATTATCTAGAGCAGTGATTTTCAACCACGGTGCCATGGCACATTGGTGTGCCGTAAATGGTTAGCAGGTGCGCCACAGGAGTTTGGAGGCAGGTCACATATTAGGGCCAATGGGGGATATGAGCCCCTGTGCTGGCAGTGTGGTGTACTTGTCAATTGTCCAAAAACCGATAGTGTACCTTGACAATGTTCACACCTTCTCAATGTGCCGGGAGGCAAAAAATGGCTGGAAATTGCTGATCTAGATTCTTGTTCACTCCAGAGTTATATTTAGTAGCTGACCTCCAAAAAGTACTGCCTAATTCTTTGCCTGGAATGGAGGAGAGGGAGGGTCACATCTTGGGCAGGGGACTTTCTGCCTAAATAGAGCAGAACCATCTCATTTGAAAGTTGTTTACAGTGAAAGTTTAGGATTTCCAAAGGAGCAGAAATCTCCTGAGTGCCCAAACTCTATACGAAACAAATAGAAAATGACAAATCAACAAGGTCACTGCCCCATGTAATTTGTTGCTCTGGTTCTGCCTGTTAGACATGTAATGTCTTACTTTACTTAAAACCACGTTAAGTCACCTTTGTGCAATACAGCTGATTAATGATGATGTGTTGTAAGTGGAAAATACTTCCTATGGCCAAGCGGGCAATCATTTCACATCTTGAAGGATACACAAAGTCTTGGTTTATATGTGTAATTTAGAAGATTGTATCAGTGCTGTTATGACACTGGAATTTTAGGGCAAAGTTAAATAATCACTTTTGTTGGCTTCTTTTCAGGCTCAACTGTTGTTGCTTTTTCAACATGCATCATTGCGGGTCATGTGAACGGACTTGCCATGCATCCAGATGGCCAGCATGTTTGTAGTAAGTGCAAAAAGTTTTTTCCACCAGTATTCTTCTGGGTTTACAACAACAAACTATACATTTAAATTATGCACGGTTTCAAGGAGAAACAAATCTGGTCTGTTTGGAAAAAGAAGGATGATGTGTAAATTCACTATATTCTTTCCCCATCTCCCACCTCATGCTATCCACTAATAGGATATTAGTAGGAGTCACCCAAATCATAGCTAATTGAAATTAAATATAGACAGCTGAAAATTCAGAATACTGTTAATGTCAGGGCATCAGAGAATAAAAGCACAATCCTAACCTGGAGTTAGGTTGGCACATTAAGACCAGCAAAGTTTGGCTGGCACCACGGCCACCATAAAGCACATCTGGACCATGCTTGGAATCAAGGAGGATGACACATGTCTGTATTCTGGCCTCTCTGACATTGAGAGTGGTCCAATCATACTTTACTGTGGGCCTTGTGCTAGCCAAACTTTCCCAGCCTAACTCCAGGTTAGGATGGCTCTATAAGTGAAGTAGTTCAAGGTATATATTTACAGCCCAGTCCTATCCAACTTTCTAGCACTGATGCAGCCATGCCAATAAGGTGTGTGCTGTATCTTTTAGTGGTGGTTAGGTATGCAGAGGCCTCTTCAAGGTACGGAAATTTGTGTTCCCTTACTGCAGGGCTTCCAGCACTGTATTGGTACTGGAAAGTTGGATATGATTGGGCCCCCAGACTCTTAAATATGACAATGATTCAAATTTACCTATGGGCCCAACAGCTGGCCAGAAGTGCAGTATTAGTTTTGGCTATGTTGATCATCTGTCTGGGGTGGGGAGCCTACTTTCCACTGCAAACAGGTGACTGGGACTGTCAAAGCTGACAGATGCTGACCATCTGTTGGACACTGCACATGTGGTTCCCATGTCAGTGTCCTGAACTCCAGATTTAGTTCTGAGTGCTGGATACAGAAATCTGGCCTTTGAAACTGTACCCATAGCTCATTTCTGCGTCTACACTTCCCAGTTCAACAGGGAATGTGAAGATCAGAAGGTGCATAATTTTTATTTATAGCCACCCACCCCAAGGGCTTAGAGCATATTAACAGCCATTTTACTTGAAAGGGACAGATCACTGTCTTTGAAGAATGCACAGTGTAAAGCTGCAATCCTGTGCACATTTACCTGTGAGTAAGACCCATTAAATACAGTGAGTAAGCATGCACAGGACTGCACTGTAAGAGAACGAGTTCAAACATGTGAGTTCATCATCTGAAACATTAAGGGCACAATCCTAACCTGGAGTTAGGCCGGCACAGTTAGGCCAGCACAGTTTGGCTGGAACAAGGGACACAGTAAAGTCTCAAACAAGCGCCTTTGCCTAGTGCAGCAGCGCAATCCTGGGGATCGTGTTGCTGCCTTCCTCCTCTCCCCGCCCCTTAAAGGGGCACAAGCAAGTGCTTCCCAGGGTGGTAGGTCGAGACCCACCACTTTGGGAACCACTGCCATAGACTCTTTATGTTATCTGCCAGCATCGAAGCACATGGACGCTGCTGAAATGTTTAGAAGTGTATCACTGAACAGTGTGCAAGCAAGATCTAATTTATCACCTACTTGAGAATTTAATCCCATTTTGCAGACTTTTATTGACATGAGCACTATGAATGGTGCTCTACATGACAACTACATGAATGAAGAAGCAACAACTTCACCACATTCCAGACCCAGCACAGATATTTCATTTCCACATTCTGAGCATGATGTGTGAACAGCTCTTCAGAAAACTGGAAGCTGGCTAGCAAGGCTTGGAGCAGTCCTCAAGCCCATAGGGTTACAGTTTTCTGCCCTACACCTAAACTACGTCCAGCTGATAACAGTTTAAGATCATAACCAGAGGAGTCTGTAGTTGGTTTTTAAAACAGGCTGGAATGATGAAACCAGCAATACTGTACTGTTTTTATGCACCAATTTGTGTGAAGTGAAGTTTCTTTTTCTTATGTCATAAACAGCAATTTCCATGCACTGTTTGCACAGATTATAAAGTATAGGAACTGTAGTTATATATGATTACGCTGTTGCATATGAATTCATTGCTTCCAGACCAGGTCATGGGTTGCTGCATAAGGAACATACATTAACCAAGAGGCAAAGCTCAGCGATTGTGCATTGGAATCCTTTGTCTGCAGTTCAATCTTTGCCTGCCTCGGAGTGACAGGATCAGGGAAGAATTTTCTGTGACTAATTAGGTTTCAACTTGCCAGAAAGAAAATGGACATTGGCAGACTATTGTAGAATGGTGAAGCCGAGTTTGAACTAGATTGAACTTAATTTCCTTTTCACTGAAAGGAAAGAAAGATTAATGAAATATCCCCAAATCCATCCTGTTAGTTTTTATTAAATCAGCAAATGAAATTTAAGCTCCAATTCTGTTATAAAATCTTTTCCTGTAGATTGGGTTTCAGCAAACACAAGTGAAATAGACATGCTTCCTCGTCTCAGCGTTTTAGATATGAAAATTGCATTATTTCAATCAACAGGAACATTACTTTAGGCAAATGCCATGTTAAAAACCAATCATTCCTCTAAAGAAGGACACAAATGTTACCTGCTTCATTAAATGGTCATAAATTTTGCTAATTTCTTTTTCGAGACTCATGCGCCCCTGTACAAAATTTGCTTGCACTTTCTCTCACTGACATTAAACCAGTCCTAAATAAAAACATGATTTGCTTTCATGCTTTTTGATTAAAACAATGATATGCTTCAGTTTCTGTTTACCCACTGTGTACCTTATTCATACTGCTGGTTAACTCACTTCTGCTAGAATAAAAAACCATAAGCGTTTTTGATACGGGCGTAGGTGCAATGAATGTATCTCAGAGGGAACACGTCAACTCTGTTTTCAGCCTGGAGTGTCACATCTGGAAAACAGAGTGTCACATCTCCCTCCCCTTTGGGAAAGAAACTTTGCACCTCCTGATGAAATTCCTCTCAGAAATGCTGTGACAGGCCTATGCCCCTTGGCTCTTCACCACACAGTTGCCCAGCTTTTTCCTCAGGAGTTGGTCTACCCACCTTCCCTTAGATTCCTGTATCTCATTCCCATTGCTCAGTCTTTCCTGTTCCTTCAACCAACCTGGTATGAAACCCAAAGCTTCCCAAAGATTTTGGGCCGCCCGCTTCCCTTTCACCTGCATGCACCTTAGTGAACCCTGAGTTGACTGTTGAACCTTGACTACTAAATTGGACTCCACAGGGATGTTGACAACATATCGATTAACCGAATTCTGAATACTAGCCTGTATACTAGGCAGGGTTCTAGAGCAGGGGTCTCCAGATTACGGCCTGAGTTCCATATCTGGCCCATCAAAATATCTTATTCAACCATGAGGTTGGACAGTTCGTACGTGCTCTGCCCCCCACACTCCTTTCTACATAGCCAGAGTGGTGTCAGCCTAGCTAATTCACCTGAGCCATATGCGTTCAGACCTTCAAACCACAATTTTTCAGTGTTAACCTTACCCCGCCGCTAAAACAGATCAGATTTCCGCATGCTGATTTTTCAACAACGCCATAAAACAACTTTGGTCAGGAAATAGCGTCATTATTGCAGATACGTACACAAATCATAACATGGGGTTCCACAACAAATTGCACAAAAACAGCATGCTATGCGTCGCTCGCCTCTGCTCTATATAAGCGGCTATATAAGAGAACCCCTGTTCTCATATCATCTCTGTGACTTGGGTCTTTTCACAAATCCTAATCATCAGAATTTTAAAATGCAATTTTAATCTTTTCATTATTCAGATGGTCCTTTCATTTAAATTTCATTCATTCATTTATAAAACTGATTTTTTTTTTCAGCCCGCAAAAAATGTATAAAATATATAATGTGGCCCTTGTGCTGAAAAGTTTGGAGAACCCTGTTTTAGAGCACAAGGCTGCAGCAGGGTTTCTCTCAGGGTTTCTCTCTTTATTTCAGAGCACAATCCAGTGGTGGGATTCAAGTAAATTAACAATCGGTTCTATGACATCATAGCCAGTGCCAAAAAAACCCCGAAGCCAGCCGAGGTAAGCGAGTGGGCGGGGTCCGGCCATTTAACAACCTGGGCGAACCCCCTGAATCCCACCACTGGCGCAATCCTAACTTGGAGTTAGGCCGGCACAGTTAGGCCAACATAGTTTGTCCGGCACAAGGGCCACTGTAAAGCATGTTTGGACCACTCTCAGTCAGGGGGGATGGTACACGTCTGTGTGCTGGCTTCTCTGACTCCGAGAGTGGTTGAAACATACTTTTCGGTGTCCCTTGTGCCAGCCAAACTTTGCTGGCCTAACTGTGCCAGCCTAACTCCACGTTAGGATTGCCCTCTCAGAGAGAAATAGTCTAGTCTACCCTTTTCCCTGCTGAACTAGATATAGGATATTGCCTGCTGAATCAGATCACCGGTTCCTGCAGCACAACACCGACTGGCTATGGCTTTTCCAAACAGAGATCTTGCCAGATCTAGGGATTGAATCAGGAACCTTATGTGGGCAAAGCGAGTGTCCTACCACCAAGCTATAGAGCCCCTACCTTTAGGGGAAGATTTTTATATATCTCCTCCAACATCACCTTGGCATTGTACAGCCCATTCTACCACCTCAATCTGCTGCATGTGCAGCCCAGGTTTTGATTTATAAAAGGAGAGGTGACTGGGGACTTCAGAACTGTAATGTGCTCTGACGGGTACGGTGACATTGTGACATTGCCCCCTGAGTCACCGTGCCCCTGGCACCACCACCCTGTCCTTTGTGCTGCCCTGCCACACCCCCAATGTCCATAATAGCTCCATAATAGCTCTGAGCAAATCAGGATGCAGGGGAAGGTGGGTGAGCAACTACAGGTGGCAGCTCAGGTGCCCAGCTGCAAACGGCACCCAAGCAAGCGCCATGTGTCTCCGCACAGACGCTCCACCTCTGGGGGACCAAGCTTGCTGGGAAGCTACACTGTCTAACCTGGAGGCTTTCATCCCAACCAGAGTTTCACTACTATATATAATGAGATGTGAGTGCCTGCCTAGAGACAGCACCCACTTATCTGGAAGTCCTTTGCCTTAACTCCTCAAGTGCTGGGACTCTTCATGTAAGCCTGGTCTATAGTACACATGGAGCAGAATAAGACAGCAGAGTCCCAGGTGGAAAAACGGACAGAACCACTAAAGAATGCAAGTAGAGAATATCATTTTTATTCCCCCCTTATGTCAACTGTTCCCTGCATATAGTAATCTACCTGCTAGCTCACTAGGGAAACCTAGTGGCCCAACTAATAGCCCAACTAATTAACTTGCTGGGCTAATTCACATAGCCCAACTAATTAACTTGCTGGGAGTTGTGGGTTTACATTCCTATTGTACAATAGTTTTATTCTCCCCCAAAACACCTGAGTCTGAGGACAGTGCAAAAAAATTTTCAGCTCTGGCTACCAGCTCATTCTGCTACATGTTGTAGACTACTCAGCAGTCAGGGAGCTGCACTCTGACTGTACACAAGGGCATTTTAATCAGAGAGAGATATGATACATCCCCATAAGGTGAGAACTCAGAATAAACAAATGTGATGAACTGGAATTAGATTCAGGATGGACTAAAAAGTTGCAGCGCAAAAAATCGGTGCAGTTTACTGCCACTCAGAAGATGATGAGTCCATTACTTTACTGCAGGAAGGCACAAATGAAGTATGTTTCAATAGCAATTAGCTAAATGAAAGCTAAATAGGACCTTCATTTTCAGCTATAGAAAACTGAATATCAGGTGCTGGGGACAAGCAATGGTGGAGGGAAATGGCATTCCTGTCCTTCGGTGGGCTCCCAGGCAGAGACTTCTGGTTGGCCACTATGGGGAGCATCTCCACTAGATGGGCCTTTACAGCCTGATCCAAACTTGAGCAGTGCAGGTCCCCTGTGCTGGCTCCAAAGTGTCACAAACATGCCATCAAGCACATTTGTGCCAACTTGTGAGTCGACTTGTGCCAACTCGATAGGTAGGTTTGTGCTGTGATGGGGTGAGAGAGTAGCGGAAAAAGTGTTCCGGGGTGGGTGGGATTCCTGGATGGGGGAGGGCAGATTAGGGGGTGAATTGGGCCTGGAGGATGTAGCACCGGTGGTGGCAGCACCCACTATATCCTCCCTCTCATCCAGCCCAGTGTTACACAGGCCGCTTGGATTTGTGACCTCAGTTGCTCCACAGGGCAAGATGGGGCTTGACACAGGGCAAGGAGAAAATTATCCCCTTACTGCAAGGTGACCTCCAGCCTGCTCCTCACCTGTGCTGGATACAGTGCAGGCCACGGTGACCTGGCCGAACCAGTAAAGGTTAGGATTGGGGCCCTCAGCCATCCAGGAAGGGTCCACTGATGTTGTCATTTTTACCTAGTATCCAGAACAAAGCTCTGGCCTGAAAAAAAGATGCCTGGTCTGGCTCCAGCACAAAGGAACCAGTGCTCGCTCCTGAATAAATTTGTGGGAAGGGGTACTTTTTATCACTTGGGGTGCAATCCTAACCTGGAGTTAGGCTTGCATCCTTACTAAAACAGAATGAGATTTTGCACATGCTCAAAGGCATTCTTTTAGTACACCACATGCTACAGAATTAGGCCTTGGCCAAGCCCCCAACCCCACCACTCCACACAGTGATGTCATTCAGGGGGAACGGACCAGAACTGGCATTCCGGATCCTAACGGGCTCCATGGCTGGTTCCGGGTTCCCGACAAGTGCCAATCAAAAGTGAGTTCCTGTTCCTAAATCATTTGAATGACACCACTGACTCCACACCCCTTTGAACAACCTTTCAAATTTATCCCTGGTTTTGCTGCCATTCGTCATAACATGGGCTCGATTAACTAATGCTTCCACCCAATTTAAAACATTAACACTGTCTCCTCCGAGCCGTCCATTACGCAGCATAAAAGCTTTGCTGCGTGAGATGCTATAATATATTCCGGTCGGATGCCAAGAAAGTTGATGCAGCCCGTGTGCCTGAGCACATCCTCTGGAACTGATTACGCCTAATCCTTTAGAAAATGTATAAATAAAATAATGCCAAGACTGATGGACAAGTTGGGGCACCTACTCATGTTTCTAATATATTTCTCTCTCTCTCTCTCTCTCTCTCTCTCTCTCTCTCTCTCTCTCTCTCTCTCTCTCTCTCTCTCTCTCAATCCTCCTGTCTCGCCTTCTCTTCCCCACCTCTTCCGAACAATTTCTTCCTTTTAAGAAAATAAAGTAACTGAGGGTGCAATCCTAACCTGGAGTTAGGCAGGCACAGTTAGGCCAGCAAAGTTTGACCGGCACAAGGGCCACCATAAAGTGGGTTTGGGCCATGCTCAGGGAGGATGGCGCATGTTTGTGTGCTGGCCTCTCTGACTCGGGCAGAGCAATCCTATACCGCCCTTCGCGCCAGCGCTGCGCTCTTGCACCAGCCGAACGCTGTCGCGAACCTGCCATAAAGTGCATCTGCATCAGCGATATGGTGTTCGTCTGGTGCAAGTGGCAGCTCGGGCCCCGCCACAACCATTGGCATCGCTCGGTCAGTGCAGGGCCTCCGCAAGGGTGTTCCAGGGGCCGCACAGTGGCCGCACAGTGGGCAGAGACAGCGGTTATGACGCTGTTGTGACATAGGACGGTCGTAGTGCCATATCCTAATTCCGGTTCCTGGCCATGGTGGCCCCAATTTGGGGCATTCTCGTGCACGTTCCTCTGCACCTGCTATTTTGCCGGCACAGATCCGAGCAGGCCCATAGGGGTGACTGGGGCTTATGCAGGTGCAAGAAGAAAACCTCCCCTTGTCCTGCACATTGCTGCTGCCGCCTCCGAATGGACCTGTGGATTTGGCCCTGCTATGTCGGCCTTACTAGGCTGGCATAAGGTAGGACTGCGCTCTAAGCATGATCCAAACATACATTACAGCGTCCCTTCTGCTGGCCAAAATTTGCAGGCCTAATGGTGCCGGCCTAACTCCAGGCTAGGATTGCATCCTGAAGGTAACATTAATATAAGGAAATCAAACTGTATATACATTAATATTCTAAACTGCATACACATTAATAAGTTACAGCAATGTCACAAGCGATCAGAATTGCTTTACACAAACACACCCCACCCCACCCCAAATATTTAAATGTTTCTTAGTGGAGCTATTATTTCTCCTAGGAAGAAAAACCACGCTTAACAGGAACACCCGATGTGTTTACACTTGGTATTAACTACTCAATCAGGTACCTTAATCCCAAAGCCCCCATCTATGTGTTACTGGGAATGTAGCAATTAATTACCTTAATGAAAAAAGTTAGATGGGGCAGGGAGAGAGGGAAGGAGAATGGTCAGGGAGGCAATCTCAATAGGAGGATAATTAGTTTTACATACTACCATTCTCTGCATGAGGCTAGATTCTGACCCTCTTTCTTCGGCCTGATATTTCTATTGAACTCAAATGAAGTTTAGCCTGAGCAAAGGGTACTCAATTATCCCTCCTACCCCCAAGTCCCAGACCACCAACTGTGACCATCAAGACTCTTGGCTGCATGTTAGGAGACACATTGGCTTGTTCTTCTTGACTCAAATACATTGTAACCGTCATTTTTTTTCTTCCAAAAATCAAAACCATGCTCTCACGTCAGCAGCCTCCCTGCTCATTAATAATGGCAACGGGTGCTTTCACCGGTGCTGTATTTTGGACAGAACGCAAACACATCTTTTGAACAGCTGGATTTTGCAAATCTCTCCATCAAGATATTCGGTTGGAGGACAGTGTATATTTGAAACAGCTGGACAGGGATTCTGGTAGAGCGTAGAAGGGCTTGTTCTCTTGACTTCCATGTGTAAGGGATTCTTCTGAACGTGTTTCCCAACTTTTCACCATCTTGTACTTTTTGCTTCTGGATTAAGGGAACAATCATAACCTGGAGTTAAGCAATCTTAACCTGAATGCTAAGTAATATCGTCGACTGACACTGATGCTGCTTACTTTATTGGCTGCCCAGTATCACTGCAGGATCGAGGCCCCATCTTTATATATTTACTTTCAGAAGAACTCTGACAACACTTTTGCAGAGCCCAGTGATTAGGCCTCCTGTCTAATTCTTTACTCTGCGGGTTGAAAGAGCACAGTCCAAACTGCAAACAATTTTGTTACAAATACGAAAGCACATTTGATAATTAATCCCATTTAGTGGTTTTAAAAAAATCTCTCAGAGGTATTTAATTAAAGCTAAGAGGATTGAGCAGCCCTGTTGCCTTTACAGTATATGTTTACCATTAGATTAGTTCTGGTTGATTGATGTACAAGGCCTCGCCCAGAGTGGACTCCTCAAAAGCGCACCAAAGTTTCTCGCCCCATTGTGTCCTTTACAGCCTTCACTGCCCTGATTGTCTCCTGACTGTCCAGTGTAAAGTCAAGGGTTGAAATGTGCCTCATAGTCAATTTGATTTCTTGGAAGACACTGATACAGTGATAATGGGGAACACATTACTTATTATTTTCCACTTCGTTTGCAGAAGATTATTTTCCACTTCGTTTGCAGTTCTTCGAATGTCTTTTAAAAAAAGACATTAAAATGTGAAATGTCCTGGCTTCTAAATGTTTGATATTAGCTTCAACTATTAGTGCCACTAGCTAATAATAGCCTCAATTATTAGCTGATTGGTTTCCATTTATGGTGATCTTAACCAATACCATTTAGAAGCACGGGTGCTGCCGCCCACAGCAATTAAAAGCCTGGTATAAACTCTTGTACCAGGGACGTGGTGGCGCAGCGGGTTAAACTGTTGAGTTGCGAGCTTGCTGCCCGGAAGGTTGGCAGTTTGAGACTGTGCGATAGAATGAGCTCCTGTCGCTTGTCCCAGCTCCTGACAACCTGGCAGTTCGAAAGCATGTAAAAAAATGCGAGTAGATAAATAAGTACCACTTTGGTGGGAAGGTAACGGCACTCCATGCGTCTTGGCCACGCGCCACATGACCACGGAAACTTGTCCTTGGACAAACACCAGCTCTTCGGCTTAGAAATGGAGATGAGCACCGCCCCCTACAGTCGGTCACGACTAGACTATTTGGTCATGGGGAAACCTTTACCTTTACAGACTCTTGCCTAATATTCATTTATAGTCCACTGATATTACTTCCATTCTTTTGCCGGCTGGCCTTCCCACACATTTCCCACACTGGCTAATCAGCTCCACAGTGACTCCTTTCTGCCACAACAGGTACTGCAGCTTGCCCAGCCTGGCATTTTATCTCCCATCCAAAAACAAGACTATAGGATCTTAGGAACAGCCCGGCTGGATCAGGCTAGGCCATCTAGTCCAGCTTCGTGTATAGTACAGTGGCCCACCAGATGCCTCAGGATGCTCACAAGACACAATATACCTGCATCCTGCTGCCATTCCCCTGCATCTGGCTTTCTGGCAACCTATTATCCTTCTACCCTACCCCCCTCCCTAGTGAAGACACCAGACTATTGGTTGGATTTAGCTTTATTAAACACAAGTAACCATTTTTCTTTTTTTTAAAAAATGAAACCTACTAGACACACTGTACCTCCTTCGTCAGTCTGGGTTAGGCAACATAACTGCCATCCACAGCCACAGACTCTCCTGCTTAGCTTCAGGCAGCACCAGCAGCTCAGCTATCAGTCCACACCTCCTGCCCTAGGTATATAAACTAGAGATAATCTAGAAATAGGGCACAATCCTCTCCAGACGGCACAGAAACTCCTATGGAAATAAGTGGTTTTTAGTACTGGACTGCCTCTCTCAATATTGGCCCCTGTGTTGGCCAATGCTGAGCCATGCAGGGCTCCCAAAAGAGACAGTTCTGAAGGAAGGAGCTGTGGGTCAGTAGTAGTGTGTGTTCTTTGCATCCAAAAGTTCAAGTGCAATCTTTCACATTTACAGATAGGCTAAGATTGGCCCCCTGTATAAAACCTGGATAGCTGCAGCCATTCAGGGTATGCAATGCTGGGATAGATGAACCAACAGTCTGAGTCAATGTAAAGCTCTTATACTGTTCACAGTATATTCACAACCAAGAAGGCTCTGTCCCACATCCCCATCAACCTCAGCTTAGGCCAGCAATTTTCAACCGCTCAACTGTGGCACATTGGTGTACCATGATTTCTGGAGGAAAAGTCCATCCTGGGCTATAGGCCATGATGTGTTGTGCAACCTCCTTACATTAGCAGTAAGCTACCTCAGAATGCCAGGTGCAAGGGAGTGGCCACAGGATGCAGGCATCTTGTTGTCTTGTGTGCTCCCTGAGACATCTGGTGGGCCACTGTGAGATACAGGAAGCTGGACTAGATGGGCCTTTGGCCTGATCCAGCAGGGCTTCTTAAGGCCCAGACTGAGTTCCATGTTATTATAGCTCCCTCCCCACAGACAGGATAGCAAATTCTCTTTTATTTACCTTAGAATTTTACCTCAGAAATTTACCTCAGAATGCCAGGTGCAAGGGAATGGCAAGAGAATGCAGGCAGCTTGTTGTCTTGTGTGCTCCCTGAGGCATCTGGTGGGCCACTGTGAAATACAGGAAGCTGGACTAGAAGGGTCTTTGGCCTAATCCAGCAGGGCTTTTCTTATATACCCCGGCTAACTGGGCAAGAGACACATTTTCAAATGGTGTTCCTCTTATATTTAGCAAGGGGAGAGTAATTGTCCTTCTTCACCCCTGCATAGTCTTCTAGTAGCTGTTGCTGGTGGTCTGCTTTTTTTTTTTTTTTTTTAAGATTGTGAGCCCTTTGGGACAGGGAGCCATTGAACTTTATTATTATTACTATTTTGCCTGTAAACCACTTTGTGAACTTCGTGTTGATAAGCGGTATATAAGTACCTGCTGATTGACTGATATTCTTATATGTTCATTAAAGGTCTATGGCTGTGCCGCTGGAGTCTGAAGCACAGTGATCAAAAATTGCTGAAAAAACTCTTTCAGGTTCTGCGGCTCTGTTTTTAGGGTCTGTCAGTCTGTCAAAATGAATTGTCTGTTCCAGGAGCGGGTGGAGGAAGAGGGACAGACATTTCATTACTTCAGAATGCAGAACCCGGAAGACAGCCCCCCCCCCCCCCACACACACACCCCGGAAGTGACATCACAAGATCACAGAGAAGAACAAAGAGGTCAGTGTGCCCATGAGAAGAAAAATGTTAAGACAATGGTGGTGCACAGAACCTCCCCTGGTGATCTCAATGGATAGTCAGAAACATGGGGGAGAAGGTACAATGGCATCCTTATCCAGGATATGGGAAAATGTGGCCATTGTGTTTCTAGGAATTGAGAATTCTAAAACAAAGGGAAGGCATAATAGCAGTTGTATTTAGAGCAGTAATAACAGCTTCGAAAACATTGCCTGGTTCCAAATGGAAGCAGAAGCCCGTCTTGTTCACTCCGACTATTTTTCACTCTATCATTGCTTCTCTTTAAATGCCTGCAGTAATGACTTGCTGAAAGCTCGGGCTCTTGTACATTGTTTTGAAGTTCAGCCTGTCTTCAAGGCCCTTTCCCTTCAATTTTGCATGTTGTAAGCCTTTCGAATCTGGTATTAATAATAAATATTATTGCCATGCATCCTTATTTTTTGCTTAATGTAATTACGGAAAATGTAATAGCCTTATGAAAACAATATATGCATTTTCAAACCTAATTATCATGAGACAAGTGCTCTCAGGTCACGAGAGCTGTTGTTTTATCTGGAACCCTTCCATGCAAATAGATAAAAACAAAACTGCATCTAATTCAGCAACTTCAGCAAAAAGTTAAATCAGAGATGACGAGTTCTGGCCTGGGGGGTGTAGCCTTCCTGGTAATAAATACTTTCCTTTTGTCATGATTTTAAAGAGAGAAAAAGATATGCATAGCCTATCAAAGGGATTTCTTTGAAGGTATGCCCAAGTTAGCCATGACCAGAACTGGGCTGTTCGAGCAGCTCTGGGTCACTAAGGAGAAAATCAATCCAGATGTAACAGAATATCTTACTGGACTGAAGAAAGTACTGTATTTCAAGGGGGTTTCCACCAGCACAACTGTTGCCACAAGCACCGTTCTAAGATCTGATCTCCTGTAGGTACAAAACTGAACGTACAAAAAATTACTGGAAGCAAAATGGGACTGCTTTAGCAATTTGTGTCAGTACTATACAAATGCTATATAATCCTAGTTTCACATCCTGGTTAGTTTGCAAACTGTAATTAGAACAAGCTAGGCTTTGCTGACAAATCCTGGCTTGTTGTTCTCAACCATAAAATATATGTCAACAACTTCCTCCCCTCATGTTCAAAGGGGGAGGGGAAACATGTGAGCCCAAAGCTTGATTGCTAGTGAGTGCCACAAACGCCTGTTGGGTAGTTATCACTGGTAAGCAATAGTGCAACATTCCTTTAGGCGTAATCCTCACCTGGAGTTAGGCCAGCAAAGTTTGGCCGGCACCAGGGCCACCGTAAAGCGTGTTTGGACCACTCTCGGAGTCAGAGAGGATGGCGCATGTCTGTGTGCTGGCCTCTCTGACTCAGAGAGTGGTCCATATGCGCTTTATGATGGCCCTTGTGTTGGCCAAACCTTGCTAGCCTAACTCTGCCAGCCTAACTCCAGGTTAGGATTGCTCTCTCAAACATGTACACCCATGTTGCCCTGGAGCCTGATTGAAATGGGGGAAGAATTTGAGCTGCACAATTAACAAGGTGCTTATGCAATAACTGTATGCCACTCCCCCCTTCTGGGGTAATGGAACAGCTTGGAGGGAGGAGAGGGAGGGGAGAGGAAGTGAGGGGAATTTTTTTCTATCTGTAGTTGTACTGTATTTGTAAATGGCAGGCTTTAGGACCCTGCCTGCCTGCCTGGGAGAGGCAGAAAAAAAAAAACATGGCCACTGGAGCAAAAGGTACTTTTTAGTCACACAATTGAAGCGCATTGAGCTTCCCTGACACCCCTGAATGGCCCTGACCCTCAGATAGGACAAGGATACGATCCAGCCTTTATTTTCAGGTACCAATTTCTCGCCTTATACGTGAGTATCTAAGAGGATTTTGAAAAGCCATCACAGGTGACTGCTATGGACAGGACGTTTATGGGGACAACACCAAAAGCGCAATGTCTACAGCAGAGCTGGTTCACACCTTCAGCCACAAGCCATTAAGGATCCAAGTGATGAGAATTTAATTGATGTACATGCCTGTGCAACTAGGCCTCCGAGGAACTGGAAAGACACTTGGGAAAAGGCAGTTTCCGACACCACGTACAGAAATCCAAACCTTCACATTTAATTCCAAATAAATGTCACCTCCTGATTTTGTACTCCCAGCCACTAATGTGGATTAGAGGAACCCCCCTCTGACATACAACCCTTTCACCTCTTCAGCTGTAAATACCACAGGGCAGTTAAGGGGCTTGGGGGGAGGAAAAATGAATCCATATTACATGGTCTAAAGTAGTTAGTACAGTTAGGCCAGCAAAGTTTGGCTGACAAAAACGACACCGTAAACTATGTCTAGACGACTCTAGGAGTCAGAGAGGCCAGCACACAGACGTGCGCCATCCTCCCTGACTCCGAGAGTGGGCCAAACGTGCTTTACGGTGTCCCTTGTGCCAGTCAAACTTTGCTGGCCTAACTGTGCCATCCTAATTCCAGGTTAGGATTGTGCTCTAAAGGAATGTTGCACTATTGCTTACCAGTGATAACTACTCAACAGGCATCAGATACTGTAGCTGCTAATTATCCTGCAAAGAGCTCAGCTCCTGCAGTTTTCAAGATAGCTGCCAACTGCCCTGTAAGGAGCTGAACTCTTGCAGTTTGCAAGCATGTGTAAATATAGGGAGATACATGATTGAGGGTATTTTATTTCTGATTCTTATTGCTTATAAACAAATACATAAAATATTTCTTTCTAGATCTCCTCTTTTAAAGGTCTGGTAAACCTAGGTGGGTCCCGATTGAGTGTCATTTTAAAAAGTGAGTCCTAGTGCTAACAAGTTTGGGAATCTCTGCTGGAAGGCATGTATTCTTTGCCCCATATTACAGCTGAGGCTAAGCAGGTGTGGCTTGCCTACAGCAACTTAAAGTCCAGTCCTAGGCATGTCTACTCAAAAGTAAGTCCCACTGAGGTCAATGAGACTTACTCCCAGGTATGTGTGTATAGGTCTGCAGGCCTTTTGAGTGAATTGGACAGGCAGAATTTGATCAAAAGCTTCCTGAATCACAACCGAAGCTGCAAGCCTACACAGTTACCTGAGAGCAAGCCCCATTGTTCTCACTGGGCCTTACTTCTGAGTAGACACACATAGGAACAGACTGTTCATTAGTTAGCTACTAGTCTCTCTCTCTCTCTCTCTCTCTCTCTCTCTCTCTCTCTCTCTCTCT
>JAJKFI010000033.1:3369446-3388903 GCA_029204185.1 Lerista edwardsae
TCTCTCTCTCTCTCTCTCTCTCTCTCTCTCTCTCTCTCTCTCTCTCTCTCTCTCTCAGGGGAAGAGAATATACATAATACTGAATCCCAGGAGAGGCTGAGCCCAACCAGACTGAGAAAACTAGATATTAAGTGTCCATCCAGATGCAGAGTGGTCATAAGGACTGCCCTGCAGAAAAAGGTTAACCTGTTTTTATAGAACCTTCATTTGTCAGAGGAAAAGCTTTTGCTGCCTTGTAAAGAATGCTAGCGTGGAAACAGCGATGGAGAAGGCATGTGGCTGCTCTTACAGCCCCCTTGGGATGCTAATGCATGTGCCTGGGGTGAGAGAAACAGCTTTTGGAAGAAGTGTGTGCAGCATTCTAAAGCTGTGATTTGCACCCCACCAGCTCTCAATTAGAAGCCAAACAAGGGCTCCGCATTAGAGCTCTTGAAGGCATAACCAAGACCTCTTCAAACCTAATGCGAATAAGAAATGCATTTGGCGTGTCGCGTAGGAGACGCTTCATGTATGCCTGCAGGTGCAGGACGGATATTGCTTTATTAGCAGATTCCTGGACTGCCAATTCTGGATCTGCAGGCAGTTTTAAGTCCTGTAATCATTTATGTGCATATAGATGAGGAGGCTGGATCATAAGACATTTTCTACACCCATCAAAGCTGGTGCAATACAACACCTCTGCCATTGAGTGGCGCTAGTGAAGTCATTTTTCATTCCATTATGCTTATCTGTCCATCTCTAATGCAATTTGAGTATTCTTTATCTGGATTGCTTGAGATAGGATTGTGAGCCGGAGGTGTGGACTGATGGTTGAGCTGCTGGCACTGCCTGAAGCTAAGCAGGAGAATCTGCTGTTTGTTTTTGGATGGGAAACGGATGCCAGGCTGTGACAAGCTGCAGTACCTGTGGTGGCAGAATGGAGTCACTGTGGAGCTGATTAGCTCACCGCAAGTGAGAGCTGTGGTGGAGTGTGTGAGAAGGCCAGCCGGCAAAGAACAGAATACAACCTTGAGGAGCTGTCCAGGCTTGACTTGCAATTGCCTGCTGAGGCTGGATGGCACGCAGCCAAAGGAGAGAACCACACTGTGAAGGCTACATCTGGGACTGAGGATTGGCGGATCACAAGAATACTGTATAGTTGTAAAAACCCCATTGAAAAATGGTGGTTTAGAAAAGCCTGCCCATGTAAGCCGCCTTGGGCATTTGCTTTGGCGTGGGAAAGGTGGGGTATAAATTCTTCAAATAAATAAAAAAAATAAAAAATAGGTGTCCAGGTTTCAGATTTTTTTTGGATTTTGGAACAATTGCATAAATATAGTGAGAAATGCTTGCTCCTTTCACTGTGACCCATTTGAGTGTCTGCTGGCCTCTTTGACATGTTTCAGCAATGGCACATACCACAAAGCAGAGAACAGAACTTACAGCCCAGACATGGGAATGAGCACAAGATCTTTCTTAAAAACTTTCCTTAGAAGTCTTGGGCCAAGATGTCTGGATTTCAGAATAGTCTGGATTTCAGATCTCCGGATAAGGGATCATCCACCTGTATGTAGAGGGGGGAGAAAACGGTTTTATTTTTTTCACAGATTTCAGTGTTTTCCAAAGGTGCAGAAAGTGGTGTTATGTGTTTTTATTCAAAATTTATTATAAAATAATTATACATTATAATTTGTTAGTGTATTAGGTAGGTGATATAGCTGGTATAGTGTCAGCAGATGCAGCCAAAGACATTACCCATGCATCCTCCATTAAATAATAAACAAAACCCCAATAAAATGGTTTTAGGTTTTTTCAGATTTGGGTTTGTTTTTTTGTGGGTTTATTTACAAAAATGAGAAGTGTAGACAGCAGTGCAACGTGTTTTTATCGCCATTTGCTCCATCCTCTACTTATATGTTACTGACCAATCTTTCAATCCGTCAGTAAATAGTCCTTAATCTGAAGTGCTTGGGGGTGCAATCCTAAACTGAGTTAGGCTGGCATAAACTAAGCCAGCAAAGTTTGGCCAGCACAAGGGACATTGTAAAGTATGTTTGGACCACTCTCAGAGTCAGGGAGGCCAGCATACAGATGTGAGCCATCCTCCCTGACTCCGAAAGTAGTCCAAAAACACTTTATGGTGGCCCTTATGCTGGCCAAACCTTGCTGGCTGGTCTCCCAAATTCCCTGCTAGGCCTCCCCAAGGGCCCCAGTGTTTCCCCTCCAGAGCAGCCTCGGAGATAGGCAAGAGGGAGGGGGTTCAGTCACCCACTGGGCCTCCTCTCTTCCAGCAGCTTTGTTTAGGCTCACCGGCTGGCCAGCCTCCTCCAGGCTGCCCTCATCACTGGCTTAGCTCCAAGCTACCCTAAGTCTAGCACCAACAAACTCCACCAACAAACAATAGACAGTCAGCTTGCCCAAGCCACAATTGCCTCCTGGGGCATGGCAGCCATACAACAATTCCCAATGGTTATTCCCCACAATAACCTTACCTTCTACAGTCCTTTAGTCACAGTCCATCCAGCAGTCCTGCAGGCAGGCAGGCAGGCAGGCAGGCCATCCAGCCAGCACCTACCTGGTGCTCCCATCCAGCACCTTCCCAGGTGCCTTTCCTCCAGCACCTATCCAGGTGCTTTACTGTAGCTCCTGCCTCCAACTTTATACTGAGGCCAGCCAATCAGTGAGCAGGCTTTAATCCATCAGCCACACCCATCTGCACCTGTGCTAACCTCCCTTCATAGCCAGAGAGCTCATCAGCTTGCAGCTGTGTTCCTGCTGCAGGAGTTCTGGAATTAATCTCATAATTCCTGGTTTATCTGGGACAAGGGGCCATTGCTGATACCATTCCCTATCTCCTCGGGGTATCTCCTGCCTTTTCCAATACACTGGCTTAGTTTATGATGGCCTAATTCCAGTTTAGGATTGCACTCTTAATCTGAATAATATTTTTGAAAAAGTGTTGTATGGATCACGGGCCTCCAAATTATGGCTCTTAGGCCAGAGCCAGTGTATGGAGAATACACTGTGAGAATACAATGTCTTCCCCATTGTGAGTGGTGCGGATTGTTCCATCACACTGCCCCTGCTAAGGACACTTGTGCTGCTCAGAGCAATGCTCTGGGTAGTGCATCTATTGTTCTTGCCCCAGCAGGTTGTTCACCTGGATTTCCAGGTAGATGCAACTGCCCAGAGCATCACTCCGGGCAGCACAGGTGTCCTTAGCAGCAGCAATGCAACAGAACCATCTGCGCCACTCACAATGGGGAAAGCTTTCCATGTATACAGCGGTCTGTGGTTTGGAGACTGCTGGTATAGGTGACGATTAATTCAGACTATGCAATTTTGCAAGTTGTTTGAGGGCACAATCCTAACCTGGAGTTAGGCTATGGCAGTTAGGCCAGCAAAGTTTGGCTGGCACGAGGGACACTGTCAAGTATGTTTGGACCACTCTCAGAGTCAGAGAGGCCAGTACACAGACATGCGCCATCCTCCCTGACTCCAAGAGTGGCCAAATGTGCTTTCCGGTGGCCATTGTGCTGGCCAAACTTTGCTGGCCTAACTGTGTTGACCTAACTCCAGGTTAGGAGTGCGCCCTGAGTCTAGCCTTGGAATATAAGGCTCTCAAACTCTCTGGGGTGCAGAGGGGGGGTTGATACAGACAATTCTCAGGGGTTAACTCCAAGAAGGCATTCAGGAGTTTTGAAAGCAGTTTAGCCAAGTTGGGGCAGCTTTATCTCAGGATGAACGTACAAGGAGTCCCTTTTGAAAGGGAGTTTCCTTTTAAAGAATCAAGCACAAAAGGATTGTGTGGTCACCAGAAAGGAATTATGTGGCTTTGCTTCCCAGAAGATGCATCTGAATCTTTTGGCCCAGCTAATTTGGCACTGGAGCCACAATCTGCCTAAATAAGAAAGAAAATCAGCATGACAAGAGCTGCGTTTCTTTAGGGCAAAAGTCCTCTTCTGATCACACCAGGAAATGTGGATTAACCTCTGAATACAATGAAGCCTTGCCTGAATTAACCTAACAGCTTCTTTGGGCCCTATGACACTACAAACAGCATTTTATAGCTAGATGAGGATGCCCGTGTCCTCTTTATGTGCCTGTTTGACTCCACTGATCGCAGTACTTCTGTGTTAGAAGCAATAAGGCACAGCGCCAAACAACATGGGGGAGCAGGAGGGATCAATCCAGGCAGAGAGAGATGGGATTTTTCATTCCTACCCATTTCAAAGGGAAAGATAACCAGGGGCTTAAATCCCTCCCATTGCAATCAATGAGAATTAAGGCTGCCATCTTAAGCATGCTTAACGGGAGTAAACCTTGCTGAAATAAGTGGGACTGACTGTTGAGTAAACCTGGATAAGAATAGACTTTACAGCGCTTAAACCTTGGCAGGAGCGTGTCGATGATTAGTGCCTCTGAAACCGGAGACCCAATTTTGGCCAGAAAAGTGTCCAACTTCTGCTTGAAAACTTTAAAGAGGAGAGACTCCTCAGGCTTCTGTTACGGTTAGCAATAGCATCAGGTGTTGGTGCTATGTTCCCAATGTGCATATGCGCTGTGTGTGTGTTTGTATGTGTGTGCAATTTTCTCCAGCCACTCTGTGCTAGTATAGTGCTATACAGTATAGTGCTAGTATACGACAGTACTTGACATATAGCCAAAGAGAAATGACTGTGAAACACACAGCCCAAGCCTATACGTGTCTACTCAGAAGTAAATTCCATTGCATTCCATGGGGCCTACTCCCAGGAAAGTGTGCATAGGACTGCAACCACAATGGCAATGAACTGGTGTCCTAAATCAATTTGAGAGCAGTGCCACAATAGGGATGGGGCCATTGCTCCTGTTTCACATCTCCAATGGCCCCATTTCACTCCCAGCCATCTCTGGGAAGGGTTGGGAAAGAGTCTTCCTGAAACTGGCCAGCACAAAAAATACTGAGTGCGTAATCCTAACCTAATAGATGCTTTTTGAATTATGGTGTTGGAGAAGACTCTTGAGAGTCCCCTGGACTGCAAGGAGATCAAATCGGTTAATCCTCCAGGAAGTCAAACCTGATTGCTCCCTGGAAGCTGAATACTGAAGCTGAAGCTCCAATACTTTGGCCACCTCCTGAGAAGAGAGGACTCTTTAGAAAAGATCCTCATGCTGGGAAAGATGGAAGGCAAAAGGAGAAGGGGGCGGCAGAGGATGAGATGGTTAGATAGTGTCACCGAAGCAACGAACATGAAATTGGGTGAACTCCGGAAGCTAGTGGAGGACAGGGAGGCCTGGCGTGCTGTGGTCCAGGGGGTCGTGAAGAGTCAGACACGACTTAGCGATTGAACAACAACAAATCCTAACCTGTGCTGGAATAGGCAGGCCGGCTCACTTGTGCTGCCTCCTAACAATGTTAGGAGGCAGCAGCGGCTCAGTGCAGAGCAAGGGTAAGCCCCAGCCAGCCCTATGGGGCTGCTCAGATCTGCACCCATAAAAGAGCAGGCGCAAGTCCAGGTGGACAGGAGCAGACTGAATCGGGGCCACCCAGACCGGGAACAGGAGTCAAGATACAGCTCAATGGCTGTGCCCCGTCTCCGCCCCCTGGCATGCCCTTGGCGCTGCCCTGCACTGGCAATGCTAAGCTGGCGCTCAACCGGCACAGCTCGACCGCATCGACGGATGCAGCGGCACCCAGGAGCCGGCACTGCTGCTTGCACCAGCCCAGCTATGAATTTGTGGCACGGTTGTGTCTTACGGCATGTTTGCGCTATCGCTGGTCCGTCACAAGAGCCCTGCGCCAGCGCAGCACAAGGTTAGGATTGTGCTGCCTGTCAGGTGAGCCGATGGTCTGACTCGGAGTAAGACAACGGAACCCGTGGGTGAATTTCCAGCTCCCCTTTCCCTCAAAATTTCCCTCACTTGGAAGCCTTTGGCATAGCGTATCTGGGCACAACGAGAGATCATGGGAACTGAGCAGAAAACAATAGCCCTGCATTTGGTTCTTAGAATAACCCCTCATTGAATCTTGAAACAAAGTTTCATTGATCAGTTTTGAGTAAAGGAAATCCACTTTTTGTTATATAAGGCCAGCAGTTCCCAAATTCTCCGAGAGTTCAGAAACCACCATAAGTTGTTCAAAGGGAGGGGGGCAGTGCCATGTGCTCTTCAGCCTAGAAAAAAGGCGCCTGGGGGGGCGGGAACATGATTGAGACGTACAAAATTATGCAAGGAAGGGATAGAGTCGATAAAGGGATATTCTTTTCCCTCTCTCAAAACACCAGAACCAGGGGGCAACCGCTAAAACTGAGGGTTGGGAGAGTTAAAACAGATAAAAGGAAGTACTTTTTTACTTAGCATGTAGTTAATCTGTGGAACTCTTTGCTACAGGAGGTGGTGATGGCATCTGGTCTAGATGCCTTTAAAAGGGGATTGGATGGATTTCTGGAAGAAAAGTCCATCATGGGCTATAGGCAATGATGGATTGTGCAACCTCCTTACATTAGTAGTAGTACTTCAGAGTACCAGGTGCAAGGGAGTGGCAACAGGATGCAAGCATCTTGTTGTCTCATGCCTTCCTGGGTCACCTGGTGGGCCGCTGTGAGATACAGGAAGCTGGACTAGATGGGCCTTTGGCCTGATCCAGCAGGGCTCTTCTTATGTTCTTATGCTGCTGCCAGGAATGACAGGTTTTTTTTAATCTACTTACCAGTTGAAGCACTGGCCTCCAGGGCTGCAGAGAGCCTCACAGGTGCCCCCCGCAGAGCTCCCCGTGCCTCAGAATGTTGAAAATTAGTGATCGAAACCCACCTTCGGTTTTCCATAGTGAAACTAGTAGTGGGTTAGGTTGCGATAGTTATTTTTCAGCATCCCAAGGCCTTGGGAGCTCTGCAGAGCAGTCCCCGCTCCCTGCACCTGACAGAGGCCAGCACTTTGGTTGGTAAGTAGCAGTGGTGGGATTCAAATAAATTAACAACCGGTTCTATGACATCATAGCCAGAGCCAAAAAAAACCCAAAGCCAGCCGAGGTGAGCAAGTGGGTGGGGCCCGACCATTTAACAACCGGTTCTATAGAACCTGGGCGAACCCCCTGAATCCCACCACTGGTAAGTAGATCAAAGCCACTGTTGTCCCTGGCAGCTGCACATCCTTAGGGATCATGTCACTGCCTTCCCCATCTCTGTCCCTTAAGGGGGCAGGGACAGAGCTTCCCTGGATGGGGAGTTGTGATGCCCCAATCTGGAAACCTCTGCATAATCCAGTTGCCAATAGCCAACTTGATGACACACAACTGAATAAGAGTTCTAGTATTAGCTCTGATACATAAAAATGAGAGCAGTCTCATACTAACACCTTAGTCGTTCTCTGCTGCATCATAATCACACCTCATTGGCTCTTGGAAGAATCATTGGTCAGTTTTGGAGACCACTTTTTGTTACATAAGGCAGTTGTGTTTTTGTTTTTGTTTTCTGGTTATTTGACTATAACATTTGATAGAATACAGGTATTTTAGCGTGGGTTGTTTCTTTGCATTCTGCATGAAATTACCCATCAAATGATATATAACATGATGGTATTATTCAAAAATACTAAGATTTCCACAATTTTGGCCAGTAGTAGTGTGAAGTCCCCAAGTGCATCATTCGATGCAGTCTGTACCACCTGCACCCTTAGTGACATCACTGGTCCAATGTTTTGCTTTAGTATTTTGTTCTCAGTTACTCAAAACTATACAGACACTGGGTTGCATCCAAAGCTTGCTTTCCTCCAAAGGAAGAAGCTTCCTCTGAAGAAGTTAGGCTTCCTTGCTCCAGATAAAAATCTGGAGGTTTGGATGCAAGGTTTGAATGCATTGTTCCAAACAAACTATTTTACAAGGGCCCTGATCCATTTTAAGGGAGCTTTGTCCATGCTGGACAAAGGCTTATATTTCCATTCTCTTGAGATCTGAACACAGCCAGGAGTACAGGCATGCCCCAGTTTCTGATGGGGTTCCGTTCTGGACCCCACTGTGGATACCTGAAACTGTGGATGCTTGATACCATGGATATCTTTTTAAAGATAGAAGAACATCAGTGGTTTTGCTTGCAACAAGGTAAAAAAGAGATTTGTTTATTGTTTCCCTGTCTTTTTAATAGGAGTCCCAGTAACCATCATATCTGTGGATAACTGAAACCATGGATACTGAATCAGTGGATACTGGGGCACACCTGTACTACTTGACTTTTTAAACGCTGCCTTAGGGTCTTTTTGTGACCACGAAGCAGGATCCAAATGTCTAGCGACAAATGAACAAATTCAGAGGGGAAGAGCTGCACATCTGAAGATCAAACTTCCTGTGCTTTGCTTTCTAATATTTCACCTTACGAATATCATTTTTTTACATTGTTAAATTGCAAATTTCTGAGCCAATCAAGTGGTTGCATATTTCTTTCAGGGTTAAGTGGTAGTGAGTAGAGAATTCTGACAGCTGTATATTAAATGCAGGTGGTTCTGCCATTCCTGCCTGATACACGACATTAACCATATCCTGCAATTCTTTCAAAACGGAGCTGCAATGAATTAGATCATTTAATAAAACCTTACCTGGATAAGCTCATGTCTCCTTTGCACTGAGGTTGTCCTAATGCATCTTTCCAGGCTTTTTTTAAATTTGTAGCATAGACATCTAGAAGTGTTTGCTTAGAAAACAAAACATTCCTCTATAATCTACCCAAGAAGTGTTTTTTTAAGCATTGCCACATATTACACTGTCACAGGGGTTCTCAAACATTTTAGACCAGGACCCACTTTTAGAATGGCACTCGTGTTGGGACCCACCAGAAGTGATGTCATTAGCCTGGAAGTGATGTCATAGCTGAAAGTGACACCATCAAGCAGGAAGTGCTGTCAGTGTGATATAATCAAATGACACTCCTAGAATGCAAATTGGCATTCTTGGACTGCAACAATTGTACAACCATGAAACATCCCTGACAGAAAGCAAGATAGGGACAAAATATTATGTAAAATCCACAACTCGGGTATTGGACTAGCCCTGCTCTGAATGGGGTTGCACTCCCTCTGAAGGAGCAGGTCCGTAGTTTGGGGGTTCTCTTGGATCCACAGCTGCGCCTGGATTCCCAGGTGGTGGCAGTGGCCAGGGGAACCTTTGCTCAGCTTCAGCTGATTCGCCAACTGCGACCATACCTGAGCTGCGCGCAGTGGTGTCATCTACTCACCAGTAGACGGTATGCTGGGCGGGACTTAGCGTGATCGACAGCCCGTCCACTCACTTCCGCTTTCTTCGCGCTCCCCGCGTGGCTTTCCCTCACCTCGGAGGGGGCGCCTGCTCGCCAGGGGGGATGGGTGGGGGGCGCGCTGGGTGCCTGGGCGAGCAGGCGCCCCCTCCGAGGGGCAATGCGTCTCGTAGAGTGCAATGCGCTCTACGTGGGGCTGCCTCTGAAGATGGTCCAGAAATTGCAACTAGTACAGAACGCGGCTGCTGGGGCACATCGATTTGACTCTGTCGAGCCACTGCTTCGGCGACTACTCTGGCTACCGGTTCCTATCCGGGCCCGATTCAAAGTGCTAGTGTTGACCTTTAAAGCCTTTTACGGCTCAGGTCCGGGGTATTTGAGGGACCGCCTCCTCACATATAATCCTGCCCGTACTCTCAGATCATCTGGGGGGGGGGCTTTTAACTCTGCCGCCACCAGGAGAGGTGAGAGGGGTGGCGGCCAGGGATAGGGCCTTCTCGGCAGTGGCTCCCCGACTTTGGAATACCCTCCCCTTAGAATTGAGAACTGTTCCCTCTTTGACAACATTTCGGTGGGGATTGAAGACTTTCCTATTCCAACAAGCTTTTAATTGTTGACAGGCTGGCTGGTTTTTTATACTCTTTTTATATATTTTAGGATCCACGGGGTTGGCTATTTACATTTTAATTTTTTTTAAATTTTAAATGTTATTTTAATATCGTTTTAACTACCATTTTTAATTCTCAAATATTGTAATTTTATTGTACTTTATTGTTGTAAGCCGCCTTGGGTGCCCATGGGGCAGAAAGGCGGGGTATAAATTGAATTAATAATAATAATAATAATAATAATAATAATAATAATAATAAAAGCACTGAACTAAAAACATTTTTTAAAAAAACTCTCACTTGAAAATTCAAACTGTTAATACTCACAAAATGAATATAACAAGAGTAAGGTCTGCAGTTTCCAAGATGATGCTCCCAGCTTTCCACAACCCACCTGTCATCAGGTCATGACCCACTAAATGGGTCCCGACACCCAGTTTGAATAACACTGCACTATCATATTATGAATCATTATTTTATATAGCATGAATGGACAACTATTCCAAATCTAAATCAAAGACTTAGGGCTCATTCCTAGCTGTGCTCTGGCCTGGTGCAGGTTGCTTGTGTCGGCCCAGGGGCTGTCGCTAACGTGCCTTAAACTGCCCCCGCGCTGGCCGAACCTGCACTGGTCAAACCTGTAATGAGCTCCAGCTGCCTCCTACCCTGCATCGGGTGTAGCACAGGCCAGCCGGCCGGCCTGCTCCTGTGCAGGTTAGCATTGCACTGAACATAAGAACGTAAGAACATAAGAAGAGCCCTGCTGGATCAGGCCAAAGGCCCATCTAGTCCAGCTTCCTGTATCTCACAGCGGCCCACCAGGCGCCCCAGGGAGGCATGAGACAACAAGATGCTTGCATCCTGCTGCCACTCCCTTGCACCCGGTACCAGTAGCCCACCACCTTTGTAAGGAGGTTGCACAATCCATCATTGCCTGTAGCCCACGATGGACCTTTCCTCCAGAAATCTGTCCAATCCCCTCTTAAAGTCATCAAGACCAGATGCCATCACCACCTCCTGTGGCAAAGAGTTCCACAGATTAACTACCCGGTGGGTAAAAAAGTACTTCCTTTTATCTGTTTTAACTCTCCCAACCCTCAGCTTTAGTGGATGCCCTCTGGTTCTGGTGTTTTGAGAGAGGGAAAAGAACATCCCTCTATCGACTTTATCCCTTCCATGCATAATTTTGTATGTCAATCATGTCCCCCCTCAGGCGCCTTTTTTCTAGACTGAAGAGCCCCAAACGCTGCAGTCTTTCTTCATAAGGGAGGTGCCCCAGCCCCGTAATCATTTTTGTCGCTCTCTTCTGCACCTTTTCCAACTCCACTATGTCCTTTTTGAGATGCGGCGACCAGAACTGGACACAATATTCCAGATGTGGCCTTACCATCGATTTGTACAATGGCATGATAATATTGGCTGTTTTATTCTCAACCCCTTTTTTAATGACCCCAAGCATGGAATTGGCCTTCTTAATTGCTGACGCACACTGGGTCGATACCTTCATTGAACTGTCCACCAGCACCCCGAGATCTCTCTCCTGAGCTGTCACAGACAGCTCAGAACCCATTAGCCTATAGGTAAAGTTTTGGTTTTTTGAACTATGTTGAAACGCATCTGCCATTTGGCTGCCCATTCCCCCAACTGGGAGAGATCCTTCTGGAGCTCTTCACAATCGTTTCTGGTTTTTACCACCCGGAAAATTTTGTGTCATCCGCAAACTTGGCCACCTCGCTGCTTATCCCTGTCTCCAGGTCAGTGCCCATGGCTTAGTTGATCTTGGTGCACCATTTACATTTCATTATCTCTTGTTGAAACTCACAAGATAAAAAATACCATGTCACTCTCATCTTATAAGAACTACACTGATTTTTCCATCTGTTTCCAATTCAAGGTGCTGGTTGGTACCTTCACAGCCTGATGTGGCCTGGCCCTTGTTATCTGAAGGACTGAGAACGTGACACAAATCTGCGTCTGTTGACATCTTTGGGAGAGATGGTGCTCTGTGTGCCATTGTGGACCAACGCTCATTTGGCAAGTGTGCAGTACAGAGTCTTTTCTGCAATAGCCCCCTGGATGTAGGTTTCGGAGAAATTGCAATGCCCCCTCCCTCTTAATTTTTAAAAACATACTTACAACACTCTAGTTTGCCAAGGGAAGGTCAGCTGGAGTGTCGATTGTTGGTTTTAGCAGCATAATTAGTTTGTGTTTGAAGTGCAGTAATTAAGGGTTCATTCCTGTTATCGCTGGCAGTACGTGAGCATCACCAGCTAAAAGTGTCACAAACGTGCCAAAAAGCACGTCAGCAACATCTCCTTATCCGCGCTGGGCTGGTGCTCAGTTAGCGCCAGGCCCTAATGCAAGCGGACACGATGGCCGATGTGCCAGCAGCATGGGCTGGAGGTAAGGCAGTTTGGGGAGGGGGAGGGGGCAAAACCAGGTGGAGAGAAGGGAGGAGCCGGCCAATGGGGGGGGTGGACCCAGCAGTGGTTTCTACCACTGGATCTTATCTCCAGCCTGGGTCCAGGCAGCCTGAGATGAGGCTACTCAACTCACTGCTGGCAGTGAGCCAAGGAGCCTCATTGTGGACAGCAGGCATTTCTCGGGAGGAAGGGGGATGAACACCATTTTGGTACTGCTGCTCCTGCAGGAATTGGGCAGTTCAGGATTGGGCTGCCTGTCATAATTGTGTCTACGTTTTGGTATTTTACTGTTTGTCACCCTGGAACACTCACTCCTACGGGGACTCTGTACCACTGGAATTCACCTTGAGATTTTCTGGGTCCATTGGCAGTGGCCCAGCTGTGCTCCAGGTCATGTCACCTTTACAGCTGTCAAGCATTCTCAGCGGTGTCATTCAGCCGGTACGCTGGGCGGGAGGAACGAGTGAGCGGCAGCCCGCCCGTTGCATACCGCTCCATTTCGCCGTCTTCCCCGCCCCGCGAGAAAGACATGGAAAAATGAGAGAGAATTTTTATCATTGTGTATTTTGAAAGCAACATGATGTACAATAAGAGAATCCTGTCTGGAAAAAGGTTTGCTAGTGAAGAAAAACTAATTAAATGAAAATTGTTTTATCAAGGAACAACCCAAAAGTAAGTTTTATTATCTGAATTAATAGTGTACATCTGTGCACTTCAATTTCAAAATGAGATGTCACATGGGAGCAACATGGGTAGAATCTCATGCTTTCTTAGAGGGTTAATCACAGCAGCAGGTGTAGGGTTCATACATGGATTGGGGGAAGAGGGGTTCAGCCCAATTAAAATCCCCTCAAGCTGCTATTTCCCCTGCAAAACACTGAGGTACCATACCATTTTAAACATTTTGTCATCGTTGTGGTTCAGTCGCTAAGTCGTGTCCGACTCTTCGTGACCCCATGGACCACGGCACGCCAGGCCTCCCTGTCCTCCACTAGCTTCCGGAGTTCACCCAATTTCATGTTCATCGCTTCGGTGACACTATCTAACCATCTCATCCTCTGCCGCCCCCTTCTCCTTTGGCCTTCAATCTTTCCCAGCATGAGGGTCTTTTCTAAAGAGTCCTCTCTTCTCATGAGGTGGCCAAAGTAGTTGAGCTTCAGCTTCAGGATTTGTCCTTCCAGGGAGCAATCAGGCTTGACTTCCTGTAGGACTGCCCGATTGGATCTCCTTGCAATCCAGGGGACTCTCAGGTGTCTTCTCCAACACCATAATTCGAAAAAACATTTCTACTCTGCCCCATTAGCAAAGCTTTCAAAATGGCTAAAACAACATGTTTTAGTTTTATTGTATTAATTAAAAAAAATAGATAGCAGTACACACACAAAAGAATGCAAACACCAGAGAAATAGCCACAGGTTTAAATCATCCTAGCTGACATTTCAGAGATTAGATGCCTGGTTCTGATAGATCAGGTGCCATTCTGTGACAGGAAGAAGGCTCTGTCACCAATTGCCAGCGGACTGATTTTACAAGGAAGAGACACCACAGAAGCTTTGTTATCTTAGGGTGCAATCCTAACTCACGCAGGAGCAGGCAGGTCAGTAGGTTAGGAGGCAGCTGCAGCTCACTGTGTGGTGTTTCTCCTTAACAGCATAAGAAAAACCTTGCTGGATCAGGCGAAGGGCCCATCTAGTCCAGCTCCTTGTATCTCACAGTGGCCCACCAGATGCTTCCTTTCCCTGGGGTATGCCCCAGCTGGGTCAATAGGGCTCCTCGCAACTGCAACTGCTGTTTAAGAGGCACACGTTTGAGCACCCGGCCACAGCCCAGATTAGGGACAGGGGTTAGGATCCGGCATAGCTGGATCCTGGATCCTCCCCCCGTGGGGTCCTGCCTGCGGGACCGCCCTCCCTCTACCCCTCCTGTGTTCCTGCTGCCCAGAAAAGCCAAAACTGGCCAAATTCAGGCAGGGCAGGGGAGCTTACCTGCCGCCGTCCTTGGTGCACCTGGGCAGATGCTGCTGCCTGCGGTGGTCCAGCATGCCTTGCGCTGACACTAATGTGCCTTAAGGTGGCAGTAAGACTTATTGCTGGCCAGCTCTGCACTGGGTCCTCCAGGTGCCGGCGGGAAACCCTTACTGCTGGTGGTAGACATACCTTATGGCACTCTTGTGACACTGGCGCCGGTGGTAAGGGCTTACCACTGGTGCTTGGCCAAGTAGGATCAGGCCAACAGGTTAATTTAGTGCTTAAAACATATGCCATGCCAACAGTGTGGACAAATAAGTGAAGGTGAGGGGTGTGGGAAGGAGGGCAGATCAAGACGAGGAAGGGTGTGGGTTCATCAGCAGGGCCCGCCTCAAATCCTAACCCCCTTTCCAGACTCAGTCCTACAGCTTTAGAACTGGTACAGGTCTGTGTAGACCTGGTAGCCCAGCAAGGGCTTCTCCTGGGGCTTCTCCTCCACTTGCCATACGAAGTAACTATTTCAATTGACCTTGTGGGTAGTCCATCCCCAATTAGGAGCTCAATGTTCAAATTGTGCCTCTGCCAAGTTGAGACCTGGACGGTCTGCATGGTGTAGTGGTTCAAGTATCAAATTTGAAGTGGGGATTGAGGTTTGAATCCCCACTTAGCCATGCTTACAAGGTGATCTTCAACGCAGCCGAATCTCTTTCACAGGCTTGTTGGGTTAAAGGAAGTGGAGAGAACCTGTTATGCCATTGGTTCCCAAATTGTGGGTCAGGACCCACCAGTGGGTCAGGAGCCAATTTCAGGTGGGTTGCAAAGCACCTAGAGCAGTCATATTGAAAATATGGGAAGATGGGATGCTGGAAAGGGAGAATTCTGTGTGGTTGTTTTGCTTGTGTAAAGATTGTAAACAGGCATGTTTTTTCTTTCTGATTCACTTTGCTATTGGAAAATGGCTGAGAAATAGCCCAACTTATTGCTGCATCCTCAAGAAAGCAGCAGGCTCTGGCGTCACAATGATAGCACTTCTGGCCATGACATCACTTCTGGTGGATCACGCAAAGACTGCCATTCTAAAAAGTGGGTCCCGGTGCTAAAACGTTTGAGAACCACTGTGTTATACCATCCGGAGCTCCTGGGAGAAAGGGCAAGAGAGTAACATTAAGAACAAAATAAGTGACCTTATTCAGAACGTCTCCTCCAATCACTTTATGACTTCTGAGTTCCCAAAATGATGGGATTTGGAGCTCTGCAGTGGGTCGTCATGTGACCCGACTGCATTGTTTCAGAACGTCAATTCTGTTCGCTGGTTTGGGATGAATTTGTGAGTGGCCTTGAACGGAGAGGGAGGCAGGAGGAAAACACATCAACAAGCAAATCAACGCCTAGAGGAGAGGTCCCCACAGGCATACCCTAATTCAGTCCTTGTTCCAACCACACTGTAAAGGCCATTAAGAGCCCAAGTGGTGGCAATTGGTTTGTACCATTCCTGGGATTTTTGGGGGGGGGGGAGCAGATAACATTTTCAGAAAGATGTTTTGGTCCCCTGCTCTAGCAGTCCAACCGTGCAATTGTTACCCAATCTGCGCATTGGTTACCTTATAATCAAATTTTCACTGCTCTTTCTGACAGGTTTTTAAGTTACTTAGGGGATCTATTTAGATGTGGAAGCATCAACATCATGCAGTAAATCCAACCACAACTCAGTCGCATATTTTTATTAAGTCCAAGTTCAGTGAAAGTGCAGCGTAAACGAGGGCCCTCTGTCTCTCCGCTACATCTGATTTGCGGTTGCTATAAAAAGGCCCACATGCCGCTCTTTCAGATGTGTTTTGGATTGAAAATAGGATTAATGTGCTAAAGTGTGATTAGAATGGTTAAACACGATTAATTGGAACAGACTTGTATTGCCAAGGGAGCTCTGCCGGGGCTGGCCAGCCTCCAGTTTACCAAGTGAACAAAGCAGGCCAACTGTCCAACTTTTTTCCGTGTCTTTGCTTGTGTGCCTTTTTTTCCCCCTTTGCATTTTCTCATAGCCAGCTTGTCTCAGAGCAGATTAAATACAGCTGAGAATGTTGGTCTAGGTCTGCAACAAGGCATCCTGGGGGAATAGGCAGGAACCTCGGGGCCCAGACGTGGCTGCTCTGGTGCTGCTTGAAAACTGCCATGCACCTAGGGCAGGGGTCCAGGTGGATGGACTAGGGAGTGGGAGTAATTTGGGGTTTTTAAAATGATCTATTAAACCCCTGAACTTTAATCAAGCTGCTACCATACTGACAGCTATGATTTACTTTCAAAACGGCCGTAATGGGTAGAAAAGGGTTCAGGTCTAAGCACTTGCCCTAAGTTTTATGGCGGGCTCGAGCGTCGGCAAACACACGGACGGCAGGCGAGCTCACATGCCGCTGTTTTCTTTTCGTAACAAGCAACTTCACAGGTCCCCGGCATAGAAAATCTATTGTTTTCCTGATTCGATATTTGCACGGGGTACACAGCGCACCTCTGACACCTACACACCTACGGGCACCCTCCACACAAGGTCAGGATTTAAAGCCGGAGTAACTCAACCTGTAAAATGACCCTGCCAATAAAAATCAGAATGGTTTTGGACAGCTTTATTTTTTTCTCCCAAACAGAAAGAAACAGCGTTGGGATGTGTTGCATGCTGAAGATATAAATCTAGGGAGGAAGAACAATATAATTTTGTATCGCATTGAAATGATGGAGTGCGGACGTGTTTACACTGATTGAGGAGGATCCAGATAAACTGAAGCACATTTAAGAGCCAATGACTTCAAATGAGGAAAGTTAAGGATGCGTTTAGGACGCAATCCTAACCTGGAGTGAGGCCAGCACAGTTAGGCCAGCAAAGTTTGGCTGGCCCAAGGGACACCGTAAAGAGCGTTTGGACCACTCTTGGACTCAGGGAGGATGGTGCACGTCTCTGTGTTGGCCTCTCTGACTCTGAGGGCGCAATCCTATGCCAGGCAGTACACCATCTCATCACTGTCCCCAGGTACAGCAGCGGGTGGGTGTGCTGTTCAGTGGGGCAGGCATGGGAATTGATGTGGGGGCAGGTCACTGACGCTCTCCTCCCTCTGGCTAGCAGGGTCTGTGTCCAGTGACAGCCTGGAGGGGGCACTGTCCCCACTCTGTCTGTACCAGCTGGGCCTGGGGGATTCCCCAGAGGCCCCTGCCCCAGAGGCCACACCACCCCGAGCAGCACCTGCACTGCCTGCAGCTGCGAGGCAGCACCAGGAGCCCGCGCCAGCTGTAGTGGGGCCTGACATCCAGCTGGGGGTGGTGGGGGGGGCCGACCCCAACCCGGCTGTTGCAGCAGGGGAGGGAGCCATGGGGGTCCCCCTGGAGGAGCCTCAGCTGCAGGGATGGGAACGAGGGCTCCAGGGGCCGTGGCCGCTGTGGGCCCACATCGAGCAAGCACGTGTGGAGGCTGGGCACATGTGGCAGGCCGCCACTGGTGCTGGGCAAGAGGGCTTCCTCCAGCTGCTGGGGACCATGCAGTGATGGCTGGCCACCGCTGATGCTGGGCGAGCAGACGTCCGCCAGCTGCTGGAGGTCCTGCTGCGGTGTGAGCAGCACCTTCTTGCTATGCAGCCCCAGGGGCAGACCCCGTGGCTGCCGGGGCCCATGAGAGGGACCCGCAGTTGCCAGCCCAACCTCACCGCCAGGCACATGATGCCTCCCCACCATCAGAGGTGCGGGTTGTCACACGTGCGCAGACCATGGGGCATTCTGCTCCTGGCAGGCGGCCCCGTGGCGGTGGTAAGTGGCAGCCGTTCCCATCACCACGGACACTCTCCTGCTGCTCCGGACCAGGTTTGGTACGCAGGTCCACATTTCCAGTGTACTGCGTCTTCCTCCTCCCTGCAGCGCAGCGCCGACAGGACCTTTGGATTTGGCACTCCCACACAGTTGGATTTGGCCTTCCCTGCATCAGCGCTGCTGTGCCTCCTGCGCCGGCTTTAGGTAGGATTGGGCTGTGAGAGGGTCCAGACATGGTGTCCCTTCTGCTGGCCAAACGTTGCTGGCCTAACTGTGCCAGTCTAACTCCAGGTTAGGCTTGCACCCTCATTCATGCTATCACATTAATAATAATACATGTATTTATATACCGCCTTTCTTAAGATCACTAGATTTCTCTAATGACTGTAACTCAAGGCGGTTTACATAGGCAGACTTTTATTCATAAACCCGAAGGTTTTTACAATTTACAGAAATGTTCTATCTTTCAAGAACAACACTCATACAGATGGATCTTTCTGGATTTAGCCTTCTTTCTTAGCCACCCGTCTGTCTTCTGCTGGCTGATGAGGCTTTCCTGCTCCCACTAGAGACACAGCTGACTTCAGCACACTCCTCCTCCCACGAGGCAGCTGGAACTCAGCTTTTAATCAGCCGCAGTTTGCAAGGTCTGCCGCTCACAGAGACTTCCGGCAGTCCCGAGCTCACGACCTTCAGATCTTCAGCTGTTATTTTTGGGCAAACGGAGGCATTAACCCTCTCGGCTAAATCTTCTGCCCATTTCTATCCTATCTCTCTTCCAAGGAGCAGGCATCAGGGATGCCCATCTTATCCACATAAGTTAGGCAGAGAGAGATTTGTCTTCATTCGTTCATTCGTTCATTCATAAAAACTTTACACTCTGTTCCTATTCAATATTGATTAATTGAATAAAGCAATGTACAAAGAAAGTAACGTTTTGGCTGAGCAGGGTTTGGGGCCAAGGATTCCCCAGTGCAAGTCCAATAAATGTAATTTATTCTTTTATTTGGTGATCTCCTGTGTGTGCCAATTTTCAAATGAAATTTAAAAAGCAGCATACCACAGAAATAACAAATTAAAATGACAGGGGAGGTTGGATGAATGGAAGAGGAAAGAATGAGGGTAGGGGAAGGGCAGGTGGTGATGGGGCAGGAGAGGTCTGACTGGGGAGGCAATAGGGGCAGGGGATGGGTGGGTTGATTCTGGGCTCCACCAGTGGCTTGAATCCTAGCCCAAACACCTGATCCCACAGTGCAAGTCCCCACTAACCTGTACCAATGAATTACCTAGTGTAAATCCAAGTAGACTCCTCCACACTGCAAAGGTTTATACCTTGATAAGGGAACATGTTCCCTTACCCAGAGGAGACCTCTGCAACAGCATCCAGCAGGATACAGCAGTGGCCATTTCTGGCATTACTACATTGGTGTGTGTGTGTGTGTGTGTGTGTGTGTGTGTGTGTGTGTGTGTGTG
>JAJKFI010000033.1:3388913-3403661 GCA_029204185.1 Lerista edwardsae
GTGTGTGTGTGTGTGTGTGTGTGTGTGTGTGTGTGTGTGTGTGTGTGGCGGGGGAGAATAGGACAGTGAAATAGTCTAATCTAGAAGTTTCCATGACATGAATAAGAGCACAATCCTAACCTGGAGTTAGGCCGGCACAATTAGGCCAGCAAAGTTTGACCAGCACAAGGACCACTGTAAAGCACATTTGGACCACTTGGAGTAAGGGAGGATGGGGCACATCTGTGTGCTGGCCTCCCTGACTCCGAGAGTGGTCCAAATATACTTTACAGTGTCCCTGGTGCAGAGGCGTATTTAGGATATAGCGGGGGTGGCAAGAGCCATGGGCGCCATTTTTCAGGGGCACCGTTTGCATGGTGCCCCCCACAACATGGCACCCCCCCGCAACTGCTACTGGCCCACCTTAAGGGCTCCCTCCACCTTGAGGTGGATCAGAGAGAGGAGAGGCTATGGTGGGCTGTGTGGGCAGTCCCTGATCATGTTTCCCTACTGCCTTACAGGCTCAGTGCCTGCATACTTCAGGCGGCAGCAGTTTACAGAGCACATGGTGGATGACGAACCAGACCAGCAGCGGCGAGAGGATGAGCAGAGCGGTGGTGGCAAGTGGCAGAGTGGAGTGGCGAGGACAAGTGGCGGCAGCGAAGAGGCAAGCGGTGAGTGGCAGCGGTGAAGAGGCGAGCGGTGGTGAAGGGGAAGAAGAGGCCGGTGGCGGCGGCAGGGCAGCAGCGGCGAAGAAGAGGCGAGCAGTGAGCAGCGAGAGAGGCGAGTGGCCAGTGACGAGGATGACGGGGGTGGTGGCAAAGAGGCAAGTGAGGACCAGTGGAGGTGAAGGGGCGAGGAGCCGGAGGAGTGTGCCTGGGCCTGCCTGGGTAAATTCATTCTAAAAGGGGTTTCATTTTATGCCTGGCACTAGGGGGTATTTTGGAGTTCGTTCTGTGGCTGGTGCTCTGAGTCTGGTGAAATTGGGGGGGGGGGTTGTTGGCCTAAAAGAGGATTCATTTTATGCCTGACATTTTGGAGTTCATTTTGTGGCTGGTACTCTGGGTCTGGTGAAATGGGGGGGGGAGCTTGGCCTAAAAAAAGACGTCACTTCTGGTGGGTCCTGACACAAGTGCCAATCTAAAAAATGAGTCCCGGTCTCAAAAGTTTGAATGTTAGCATGTTATGATAGGGGCGCAATTTCATTGCTTGCCATGGGCGCCATTTTCCCTGGATACGCCTCGGCCCTGGTGCCAGCCAAACTTTGCTGAACTAACTGTTCGGCCTAATTCCAGGTTAGGATTGTGTCCTAAATGATGGGGGCACTTTCCTGGGAAGGTAAATATGTTTGGACTGCTCTTGGAGTTAGGGAGGATGGTGCATGTCTGTGTGCTGGCCTCTCTGACTCCGAGAGTGGTCCAAATATATTTTGTGGTGTCCCTTGAGCTGGCCAAACTTTGCTGGCCTAACTGTGCCAGGTTAGGATTGTGCCCTCAGTTACACAAGGGCCACTGTAATGTGCGACTCGACCACTCTCTGAATCAGGGGGGATGGTGCACGCTTGTGTGCTGGCCTCTGACTCCGAGAGTGGGCCAAACATACTTTCCAGTGTCCCTTGTGCTGGCCTAACTTTGCTGGCGTAATTTCAGGTTAGGATTACACCCTGAAAAAGGGAGTCCAGTAAAATGAGTGGGACATACTTTGAAATAAAAAATTGGATCCCAAAGTATACTTGCACAACAGAAGAAATTCTATTTGTGCAAGAGGGGATGGGTGATTTTGCTGGTCCCCCCCTTTCCTTTGCAATCCCCTGGGCCCCTAATATGTCTCAGGAGCAGATGGGGTCATGGGGGGATTCAAAGGGGACATAGGTGAACAATGCACTTTCCCTTTGCATGAATGGAACTTTTATTATGGAAGTACTAAGTGGGCTTGAACTCAAGGGTAAACGTCTCCCCCCCCCCTCAAAAAAAACGTACAGTAAGACTACTTTAGCTGCAAACAATCCTGGAAGTCTTTCATAAGACACTCATTTTGAGACATTTTTATAAACTATTTTTTTCTTGCAGTGTATACCACTCACTGGCAGGGATATCGAATTCATTAAGGTATTTGTCCAACAGACAAAAAGCTGAAATTCTGTCCATTTGATGAAAGAGGAGAAGCACAGGTCAGGGAGCTTATGCAATCAGCTGCAGAAGAGACCAGTGCCCTGGGAGAGGCTAACTGGAGCAGCCCTTCCCTCACTTTCCCAGGGGCAACTGAAAGTGCCTTGAGGGGGGGGCACAAGATGAGTGATCCAGGCCAAGGAGCCCAAACATCAACTTCTGGAGAGACCACCAATAGCCTGAGACAATTCTGCTCTATTATTGTCTCTGGTTTTTCTGTTCTAGAATCTGCAGTTGCAAACTTTGGCAGTGCTGTATGATTGCAATAAGTAAATAGTGGCCCAATCCTGTCCTGCGCCAATCCGTAGCTTGCAGTGCTGCTACTGTATGTGCATACGGCATGCTGTGGGAGGGGGAAACCAGATGGCCTGGGAGACATAGGTTAAAATATTTTTTACTTACCTGCCAGTAGGTGCTCTAGTTGCCAAGGGGTCTCCTCAGGCCCATGCCAGCTACTTTGCTGCCATAAATCCAAGAAGCAAGGGGTGACTCAGGGTCTTATCCTGGGGTAGGCACCAGCCTCCCCAATGGGCTCCTCGGATCTGCGCCTGCTGTTTAGCAGGAGCAGAGCTGAGGATACCGCATGGCCCAAATGGGGTCTGCTTGGCCTGGGGACAGGCCGCTCCCCAACTCCAACCCCTTCCCCGGGCCGGCAAGCCTCCTGGCACACCCACACCCGCCCGGAAATGCCCTCCCTCCCAGAAACGCCCCTGTGCCAGCCAAACACGGCTGGCACCGCCAGCTTCGACCAGCATTGTTGTGGCAATGCTGCTGCTACCATCAGCCCAATGGCAGCAGCACTGGCTCAAGGGTGCCGGTTGGCACTCTCACGCCAGCGCTGCTGCCATTGGACCTTGGATTGCCCCCTCAGTGAGATAGAAATATAGCTTGGGTAACAGAACCTTATAAAGCAGAGTTTTATCATACTGTAGGTCAAACTGTGGGTTGCGACCCACTTGGTGGGTCACGGGTCAATGTCCAGTGGATCGTGGGTTGGTCCCTCCCACCTGCCTTTGCATCCTGTTGGCTCCAAATTGGCACCCTCCTGACACAATTGGGGGCCACACTAGGCCTTCGCAGGCCTTCAGAAGCAGTCAGAAAGCCAGTTTACTTCTGGATTTGAGACAGTGATTTCCGGTTACCCCCCAGAGGCCTTCTGCCGCAGAACTGCTAGGCCAATGTGGGGGGAAGTTTGAGAACCCCTGTGATAAAGGGCTTCTTAATAGGCTCCTGCAGTTATAAATGGTCAAAAATGCTGCAAAGGGGCTCCAGCAAGAGTAAGTTTACAGCCATTTATTGTAAAAATATAAAGATATAATTGATTGCCATTGATGCCATCAATCAATCAATCAATCAATCAATCAATCAATCAAACCTACTACAAAATTAGTAGGCTCCTACAGATCAATGTAAAATGGCATGTCAAAATGTAAGTAGATAAATAGGTACCACTTTGGTAGGAAGGTAACAGTGTTCCGTGTGCCTTGGTGTATAGTCAGGCCGGCCACATGACCACAGAAGCTTGTCCTTGGACAAACACCGGCTCCGGCTTAGAAACGGAGATGAACACCGCTCCCTACAGTCGGTCACAACTAGACTATGCGGTTGTGGTGGGGAAACCTTTACCTTTTTACAGATCAATGTAATTATTAAACACAAGTTACAAAGTGTCTATAAACCATTCTGGATATAGGAATGTTCTGAAGAAATGACCTTAAGAAACCTTAAGACACATAGAATCGGTTTCACGTCTTGATGCCTCAGGAAAAATCCCAGAGTAATTGACATACGTGCTTTCCAAACCATCTGCCTGAATGGGATGTTTTTCAGTGGTGAGTTGTAGTCTTGCACACTGTTAAGGGCTAAACTACATGCTGCTACTTTGGACGTACACAGTGATGTCATGCAGGGGGTACGCGGGGGTACGCGAGTACCGGTTTCTAGGATTACAGCTGGCCCCGCCCATTCGCCCGCCCACTCGTCGACTCCGCCCTCTGCAACGTTTGAATTTCGTGCATGTTTGAGCTGCCTGCATGTTCTCAGAGCCAGGCAGGCAGGCAGGCAGCAAGCGGAGCCTTGCCTTGCCTTGCCACTGAAAAATGAGTTGCTCTGGGGTTTTAACATGATGCCAGGCCTCCTTAACATGTTCTGGGGGTGCTGTGGAATACTGTTGCAACTGTTGGGTCAGTTTAAAATCATCTGAGGCCTCAAAAAGGGCTTTTTTCATGTCACTTCCTGCCACGACATCACTTCTGGTTTATGACGTCACTTCCGGTGGGCGGGTCCCGACACATGCCAATCAAAAGTGAGTACCTGTTCTTAAATCATTTAGATGACACCACTGGACGTACAGTATAGTTTGTGCCTTAGTTTGCAGTACAGTTTGGACTACAGTATTGTTTGTTTTTAAATGAAATAGGGGGAGAATTGGATTGGGACCACACCATGACACACAGGGGCTTTAATGCCATGGTGCCAAGGAGATAAATAGTATGTGTGAGAGGGGGCAATTGCCTTGGGACAGTGATTGTGTGGTGGGGAAGAGTTATTAAAGTCTCTCCCCCATACTGCAGAATGGACTCCAGTAAAAAACAAGAATCTGCAGATGACATGCTTAATGTAATATGTGGTTTTACCCTAACTCCTTATGACTTTGGTGGCATTGAAGCAGTGGCGTGAGCACAAGGTTGTGTTGAGCCTCAAATAATGCCCAGTTTTTGTGCAACTTTCTTGTCATTCTCCTTGCTTTGACCCCTCCAGTTCTCTTTCTTCTTTGGCCTCCTTCACCTCCTTATCTTTGTTAGGCAAATGGGTGGCCATCTCCTCTGGCGGCTCTCAAGTGAGTGAATGGGTGGGGGGGGTCACCAGCTTGGGAGAACTAGCCCCAACCATTGGGCTAGTGGCATATCTTTTGTGGCTACCTCTCCCTCCCACATCTTCTCCAGCCAATCAGGTAGTTCTCAGGAGTCTCTGAGACTGGCACAAGCACTTCGTTCTTCCCCAACACTCCTGGCCAATCATCTTGTTCCCAGAGATACTTGGCTTGCCGTGGACCCCTGGCTGTAAACCTGAAAATCTAAAGTCATGCTGTGGAATAGGCAACTTGCACATAGAGCTAAGACATTTCAGAGTCACCCCACAACTCTGGATTTTTCCATGACCCCTGATGGCAGCCTGTGGAGTCCTGTGGAAGTGTGGGTTCTGGCCCATGCCCAGGTAAGCTCTCCCTCTGACACCCCCACTGTTGAGCAGCCTAGGTGCAGGATTACTTAGGCCTTTAAGTGAGAAATCCAACTTTCCAGCACTGGGGTAAGGGCAATGCAGCTCCAAACATCCCCTTACCTTGAGGAGGCCTCCGTGACTACTACTCCACTACAGGATGCAGCACATGCCCCATTGGCATAGATAGGTCAGTGCTGGAAAGTTGGTTAGGATTGCACCCTAAAAGATGTATATCCTTGGCAGCTTACAGTCAAGTGCTGTTCTTTAAACTGCATTACAATCTAATAAAACAATCAAGATTAAACAATGATTACCGTCTTCTGTGCTGTGTTGACTACAGTTCCTTTGCCAGTGCTTCTCTAGCTAAGACTTGTGAAGGAAGGAGTTCCATGTAACAAATGGCACAGCCGCGTATTGTGGCTCTTTCCCATTCATGTGCCGCATTGCGTGCCTGTCATACGTCAGTCTATCAACATAAAATTACATTTGTGTATAGGCCTTATTAGATGAAATCTACTTGAAAGTGACTGCTCAGGTTACCAGTAATTACTTTCCAATGATTGCCTGCACCCCTTCACTCTCCCTCAATCTTACTCTCTAAGTTTGAAGTTTGTTGAGCCTCAGGCAAGCAATCTTAATGTTGCTGAATGTCAGATAAGAAGAGGTCTGGGTTTTTTATATACTCATAATACATACTGTATATTGGCCATTGCTAAAGGGAATCTCATTTTAACCAAAGCCAGATTTTTATGTCCTTAATAGAGTTAGGAATGGTGTATTATTTTCCAACTTGGACGGGCTATTAATACTTTATAAGTTGTGAACATGGAAAGAATTCCCATAAATCTCTACACAATATTGCAGTTTGCAGCTGAACAGATAAGGATGGATCAAAGGTGCGCAGAGAGAATCTGTGTTTCTTCCATGTGGTGCTTGCAGCAAAGGCACAAGGCTGACGTCACTTTTGCACTGCATCTCGGCAATCCTTGGAAGAAATGACGTACTTGGATTCAAATGCAGCATCCGAGCTACAGTACATCAGCGCTGAGAGTTCCCCTCCCAAAAGTGCAGTTCTCCAACTTGACATGTTTTCTGCATTTGTAATGGCAAATCTCGCTCCGGCCCGAAGGGTGTGTTTTTGGCCCAAAGCAGAATGATTCAGTAAGATAACTTCAGATTCTCCGCTGGGTTCTTTTGCCTTTCTATTGGGGAAAAAACAGGCACAGATCCAAATGTATCCAATGTGCCAAATGAAATTAGCAACCATCTCCAAATGAATGGAACTTAATGGAACTTAGAAGATTTGTGCATCTTCTAGTTAAATAGGAGATATTAATGCAACATCTAACGTTTGTGAGGGAACACAGAGGCACATGGTCTTCCCTAGAGTCTTTTCAATTGGAAAAACAGAACCATTTTCATTTTCTTTTCTTTTTTTAAGACCCTGCTTTTCTTCCACTGGGAACTTCAAGGGACCAACAGTATGAAAATACAAAAGTAATTTAAAATCTATCAAACCAGCATCATAAAATCCTGCAATAACAGAATCGGCAGTCAGGAAAAAGTAGGAATTAAAGAAATCCTCCCACATCTCATCCATAGTAAAAGAATTTCCATAGGCTCAACCTCCTCTGCAAAACCTCTTTAAAGAGTGCAGGGACGAACGGAGGCTTGAGTGCGCCCATGGCAGGTGACGAAGCCATGACCCCAGGATGTTGCCCCGCCTCCGTGCGTCGCTCTGACACGCCTCCCTGCACCCGGAAAAGCTCCATTTCGTAGCGTAGGAGGTGAGGGACGGCAGGCGGGCCAAACTGCACACAGTTTCCCCCGTGGACTACATGCAATGGCGCCCTGCTGCCCCACCACTGCTCGGCACCCATGGCTCGCGCCACCCCGGGCTACAGGTTAGATACGCTTCTGAAAGAGTGAGGTATTGTCCAGGCACCAAAAGTGACAGGACCATGCATGGACCTGTTGCAGGACCATGCAGGCCTTCAATGGAGAGTGTTGGTGCCAGAGTGTTGGTGCCATAGCAGAAAAGGTCCTGATCTTCACCCACTGCACTTCAGTCTACAAGGGAATATGGAGTAGAGCTTTCAATGTTGAATAGAATGCATGGGAGGGAGTATGTAAACAGACAGACAGACAGACAGACAGACAGACAGACAGACAGACAGACAGACAGACAGCAATCCTCCAAGCTAGATATATGACTACCATCCCTTTAAAATCTTAATTAAATTTTTAATGCTAAATCATTAATCAGCCCTGGAAATTCATCCAACAGCTGAAAAGGCTAACAGTTGGCTAACCTAACCTGTACATCTGGATCAAGAATGCGCAAGAAACAAATTCTTGATCATGTGATATTTGTGTAATTTATACTGAGTTAAATTTTTAGCAGGGCATGTGCCTAAATTGCGCATGTTGAAAGGGCTGGCATTTTTTCCCCCTTTTTTTGCAAAACATAAATAAGTTCCGGTTATAGCCATCTGTGTCCACTTGCACCTTCATTAATATTGTAAAGCAGACTGCCAAATGGACAGAGGAAGTGAAAAATGTATTTCCAAGAATACATATTTAGGATGGAAATTATGACTTTAGGATGGAATGCATCCCAAGAATGTAGCATAGAAGATGCACCTGTGTTTACATGAAGGTACATGTACAGAGCTTAAAGATTGTGTATTATTTTCCAAGGGGCCAGTCCTTTAGAGCAAGGGGCTCCAAACTTTGGCCCGTGAGCTGGATCCAGTGCCTCCCCGATCCTTCCCCAGCTTGAGCAACACTTTGCGTTCCACCGGGGAAGCCACGAAAGACCCCTCCTCCAGCTCACAGGGGTCCTCACAGCCAGACGCTTCTGGGGTCTGCTGGCCGAGGAAGCTGTGCACCTGGTGTTCCGCACATGGGCAGTTGGCAGCAAAGCCCCTTGGGAGCTGTAGTAGGGGTCTTTTGTGGCTTCCCCAATGGAACGCGAAGTGCCATTCACGATGGGGAAGATTTCCCTGTTGTAGCAGTCTCCAGTTTGAAGACCGCTGCTTTAGAGGTAGACTTGGCTGTTGATGATGAGTATTGGGCAACTGGCCACAACAAGCAACATTTTGTTTCAAACATCTGGAGCGTACTAGAAACACTTGCTGGTAGTTTTGGCTGCTTGCTGGTAGTTTTGGATTTGCCAACCAGCAAAATTGGTTGGCAGAAGTGAGGGGCAGTAACGAGGAGTTGTCTTTTGATTTGAGGATACCAATGTTGCTTTGGAATTAGTCCTACTGGCAAATCTCCTTCATTCTTTGCTTCCACAAAGCTTCCAACCAAGACATACATCTCCTGTGCTTTTGCTTTATAGGGGTCTCTGAATTTTTCAGTACAAGGCCAGATCAGATATTTTACACATTTTTGCAGGCCACAAAAAACTTATGTAAATGAACGAATGAATGAATAACATTTAAATGAATGAAAAAGTTTGACTCGAATTGTTTTTGTAATCAACATGGCATGAATCAGAACAAAAGAGATACAGGCATGCCCTGGTATCCACTGGGTTCCATTCCAGACCCCACAGTGAATACCTGAAACCGCAGGTACTGGGGATGCCTTTTTAAAGATAGGGGAACATCTTTGGTCTGATAGGAGAAAACATTGGTTTTGCTGCAACAAGGTAAAAAGGGGATATGTTTCATGTTCCCCTATCTTTTAAATAGGCATCTCAGTATCCATGGTATCAGTGGATAACTGAAACAGTTGATACCAAATCAATGGATACCAGGACACACCGGTATGTTGCAATTACGAAGAAACTATGGCATGCTTAAGCTGAGAAATGATATACAATGAGTTAAAATGCCAAAAATTAGCAAATGCTCTGACAAATAAACCCCAAGTTGCTGCAGGCTAGATAAAGTCTTGTGGTGGCCCAGATGTGGCCCTTGGGCTGTAGTATGGAGACCCCTGTAAAAAGGAAACAGATATGTCATGAACTTTCTACCTCTTCCAGAAGAGGGAGTACAAATGTACTTTCTGGACATCTGTGGTAGGTCAAAAGATTCAGGTGCTTGCAAAAATGGAATCCCATAGTAATTTGGAATGTCCAGTCTAGGGGGCTTTGACATGCTTACTGTATGGACTAAAGGTGTTCAAAAATTTCCTGAGTTCATAAAAACCAGAACAATAAGGATAAGACTCCTAGGAAGTTCTAGGATAAGTTCCTAGAAAGGATAAAACCACTTTAGATGTCTAATGGTGTATGTATAGATTGCATGTAGAGTAGGGGAGCCTTCTGAAGCATGTAAGAGACTTAAAATTGTTGGAGACGAACTGTACTCTCGCAATGGCTACTTGAGCAGATGGCTTTAAAATGGGATTAGATAATCCTAGGATGTAGCCGAACTGGAGCAGGTTCAGGGAAGAGCAACAAAGCTGGAAAACGAGTTCTATGAGGAAAGATTGAGGGAACTTGGTATGTTCAGCTTGGAGAAGAGAAGGCTGAGGAGATATGATAGCACTCTTCAAATGTCTGAAGGGCTGTCATAAGAACGAAGGGACAAATTTGTTCTCCTCTGCCTTTGACAGTAGAACTAGGTCCAATGGGTACAAACTGCAAAGAAGAAGATTCCTGCTGGACATTAAAAAGAATTTTTTGATTATAAGGATGGTTTGACAGTGGAATAGATTGCCGAGGGAGGTGGTGTATTCTCCCTCACTGGAGACTTCAAACAGAGGCTCTATAGGCACCTGCTGGAGATGCTCTAGGAGGATTTCCTGCTACAGGCAGGGGGTTGGACTAGATGACCTTGTAGGTCCCTTCCAATTTTATACTTCTATGATTTTATGTAAGAGAAATCTGCCAATGTTTATGTGCTACCATAAAGCATAGTCATGATGGCTATGCGCTACTTTCAGGTTCAGAAACAATATGCCTCTGAAGAATTGTTGCTGAGGATTCATTCAGAGCACAATCCTAAACTGAAGTTAGGCCAGCGTAAACTAAGCCAGCAAGGTTTGACCAGCACAAGGGCCACCATAAAGCATGTTTGGACTACACTCGGAATCAGGGAGGATGGCTCACGTCTGTATCCTGGACTCTCTGACTCTGAGGGTGCAATCCTAAACTGTGTTAGACCGGCATAAACTAAGCCAGCAAAGTTTGGCCAGCACAAGGGACACCTCAAAGTATGTTTGGAGCACTCTCAGAGTCAGAGAGGCCAGTGGACAGATGTGAGCCATCCTCCCTGACTCCAAGAGTAGTCCAAACACACTAATGAGACCTTGTGCCGGTCAAATTTTGCTGGCTTAGCTTATGACGGCCTAATTCAGTTTAGGATTGCACCCTCATTCATTCATTCATTCATTCATTCATTCATTCATATCCAGCCTTTCTCCCGTATATTCAGGGCATTCAAGGTGGCTGACAGGGTAAAGTCAATACAATGTGCTAGATTAAAACAATACTGTAAAACATAGATAAACAATAAAACAATAAAAGCAGATCAAACCCCCTCTGGGTCACAAACTATATTTGTTGAAAAAGTGCCAGCACGTCATGTCAGCAATCCAATGCTTTCTTAAATAAAAAGGTCTGGAGGCCCCACCAGAAGGACAGCAGGGAGGGAACTGTCTGGGGACGGAATTCCACAAACAAGGCGCCACCACCGAGAAGGTCTGATTTTTTGCCGCCATAATTCTCTCACTGGTGGCACATTTTAAAGCCTCCCTCGATGACCTAAAAGGATGGATAGGATTATAAGGAAGAAGGCGGCCCCTCAAATATCCTGGTTGTAACTATACACTCATATAAACTCATATGACACCCTGGTCATAAATATACTCTCATAACTGGGAGCTTTTGCTGTTGTACCTTGTGTGGAAATCATTTGGTCCATGGGGGGGGGGGAGTGAGCCACCAAAGACCTCTTCACAGTTGTGATGTTAGTGCAATGGGCACAGACATTCGACACCAGTGGTTCCCAAACTGTGGAGTGAGACCCACCAGTGGATCGCGAGCCAATTTCGGGAGGGGTTGTGAAGCACCTAGAGCACCATATTGAAAATATATGGGAAGATGGGATGCATGTTGGAAAAGGAGAGGGCTGTGTGGTTGTTTTGCTTGTGTCAACGTTATAAATAGGCTTTTTTTTCCTTTCTGATTCACTTTGCTATTGGAAAATGACTGAAAAATAACCCAACTTCTTCCTGTATTCTCAGGAAAGCAGCAGGCTCTGGTGTCACAATGATGCACTTCTGGCCATGACATCACTTCCGGTGGGTCCTGGACAGACTGTCATTCTAAAAAGTGAGTCCCAGCGCTAAAAGGCTTGAGAACCACTGTTCTACACTGCTACAGACACTGTTGCAGTAATAGCCTGAGGAACACTGTATGAGCACATGGTGAAAGAATCAGGGATCACCACAGAGACCTCGTAAATTAGGCTGAAATCAGGAATGTTCCCAACTTGGAGAGGCATTTGAGAGGTACGCATGGCCCAACTACCACCAATTTGCTACAAGGGAAACGTAATGTCTGAAAGCTGGCCTTCATTACTAAAAGAGCCAGCATTCCGATACAGTGCTCTGTAGATCAAACTCTGGCTCCATAATTGTACTTTCCGGTTTTACAGTGCATGAATTTCTAAAGGATTTCCAGGAGTAGTTGCTGGCTCAATTCATACCTTTCCAATTTTCTTTCTTTGTTTTCCTTCCCCCGCTACAACCTGTAAGTATTGTAATAACCCAATCGGGGGGGACGGGGACGGACTACTATGGTTTTTGCTTCTTTAAAAAAAAAAAAGTGGTCACACTTGGTAAATTAACAAATTTAGAGATCAATTGTAAAGTCAATGGAGGAACTAAGCACACATACCAGAAAGAAAACTCATGTTCCAAGTGAGGTTCAGATAATTATCTCATTCTGAAATTACCTCATGAATCTGGCAGCTTGGTTGGCTTTTGCCCTTGGAGAAATGTGAACCGTTCGGTATATCAGTGGCTCAATTTCCGGCTTAGTGTTTCTAGCTGTCCTCTGGGGGGGGCCCCCCGGCCGCCTCAGTTATTTAGCAGTATACTAGCTTTATCCAAACTTACGTGTTGCTTTTTAATCCACAAAATGTACGCATGTTGTTCTTTGTTTGTGTGGGGAATGTGATTTGTGGGGAAAGTTAATGAGATCTGGAATTTAAGCAAAATACGGTTGCCTGGTTTCTGTCATTTGGCCTTGAGGCCCTTCAAGTGCAGTGTGTCCCCCTGACCTGAAGGGGGCACACACACTAGAAAGGCCTTATTTATTCCCTTGCCTCTTGAGAAAAGCACAAGTGGCACAGCGACTGTAAAGGTAATGGCAAGAAATCCATTGCCGTAAGGTGAGAGACGGATAGCCCAGTCCTGAGCAGTCTGGATGCCACAGGAGCAGCCAGGCAGTCACTGGAGGCACCTCAGGAGAAGGGGATATTCGACCCCTTCCCCCAGGTAAGCCCAGAGACCCGCCAATGGTGTATTTAGCCGGCGCAGATGGGAGGGGCTCCATGTCAGGTCACGTGACCTGACATGGAGGATAGAATCCGGCAGTGAAAGCTGTCGCCAGTCCCACCCCTGGTCTACCCCTCCCCCACACAGGAACGCCCTCCTGCCCCTCCCATAATCAGTGCAACGCCATGGACCACTGAACTTACCACCTGCCAGTCACGAGTTGCTGCCTCCGGGTGCTCCATCCTGGTGCCACTTCAGCGCAGGCAATAAGACTGCCCTTGCTGGGTGTGCCTTATGGCATGTTTGCAACACCAGCATGGGCAGTATGCTCATACTGCCCTCACTGGAGGGCTCAGGATTGAGCCCTCAGGCTTTCATCCTATTTGGACCTTGTAGAACTAGCATTTTGGCAGCCCAAGTCCTTTACAGTGGCACAAAAGCTGGTCCGCGATCACAAGTTTCTGGGCCACTGCTACAAACGGGAAGTGACATCAGAACAAGTAAGTTGGTGATGAGGGCAGGTGGTGTTGGGGCAGGGAGCTGGAGTTTTGGGGAGGATCAGGTAGAGGGGAGGGGAGGGGAAGGAGGGGCTCAATCTCGGTGGCATCAGTATGCACCAAATCCTATCCCCTCTTTTTAAAACCTCCCTTACTAGGTTTTGAAACCTAACCTCATTTCTTTCCTCAGACTTACAGCAGCAAAACGGCTGGGGTGGGTCCAAGGAGACCCATAGACGTTCAGGCAGCCTACCAGGGGTACATAAAAAAATACTTATCTCCTGCAGAGTGCCCCACCACCACCACCACAGTATGCATTGCAGCCTCTGCTAGCGCACCTGCATTTTACAATGTGGCAGGGAGAAAGGGTTGGGTAGTCAATGAGCCTGAAGGATGCTCAACATAGGTTGCGGGGCTTCCACAGCAGATGCTGTGGCTGCCTCAAAATGAAGAGGAGGAAAAGAAGCAACCCCCACGAGGTAGCACACATTGCGATACAAAACCCACCTGACGTCCGTATGTTAGAGTGATCCATGAGTTTTTCTTCCATGAAAGAAGCAGAACACACTTCTATTCATCCAATTTTTTGTACAGCCCTTCCTCCAAATTGCTCAGCATGGTGTGCAAAGGTCATCCCCATCCTTTTGTCCTCACAACAACCCTGTGAGGTAGGTGAGGCTGGGAGAGAGTGACTGGTCCAAGGTCACCCAGGGAGCTTCATGGCTGAGTGGGGATTTGAACCTGGATCTTCCAACGCTATCTATCTATCTATCTATCTATCTATCTATCTAGTCACATCCCTGGCCCTGTAGCTGCCCCGGGGTTAGGTCTCCCCACCCCCGTGGACAGCCACCCCTACCTGAATGTTATGGAGCATTGCGCGATACTCAGCTGCTGCCCGAAAGCATTGTAACACCTTTGGGCAGCATTTCGACAGTATATCCAGGTCAGCGGTGTCATCCGGCAACGAGCTGCTGGAACGCTAGGCAGGACTTACCGCCTGATTGGCTGCCCATCCATGATGTGTCGCCGCCTGCCCGCCCGCCGCGTGGGCACCCCTGGCTTTGGAGGGGGTGCCTGCTTGCCTGGGAGGCTCGCCGGGTGCCTAGGCAAGCAGCGGAGGGGCGCTCCAACCGGAGGGAGCCCGCACAGCGGGTGGGCAGGCGGCGACGCGTCACAGACAGCCTGTCAATCAAGCGGTAAGTCCTGCCTACCGTTCCGGCAGCTCGTTGCCGGATGACACTACTGATCCAGATCCCTGAAGAGTGAAACAATGGCAGCAGAGGCAGTGCTGCCACCCTTAAAGGGTCCAGAGGTGGAGGCGCCCGGGGTATTTGTCCCCCCTTCAGAAAATGACAGGACTGCCAATCTATCTATTCTCTCTCTCTCTCTCTCTCTCTCTCTCTCTCTCTCTCTCTCTCTCT
>JAJKFI010000033.1:3405197-3431370 GCA_029204185.1 Lerista edwardsae
CACTCACTCACTCACTCACTCACTCACTCACTCACTCACTCACTCACACAAACTAAAGCTGCAATCCTAATCAACTTTCCAGCACCAGGGTAAGGGCAATGCAGCTTCAAGGTTAAGGGTACAAACACTCCCTTTACTTACTATACCTTGAAGAGGCCTCTGTGACAACTACTCCACTACAGGATGCAGCACATGCCCTATTGGCACAGCTTGGTCAGTGCTGGGAAGTTGGTTAGGATTGCCCCCTGAGTTAGTACACACAGAGAGAGATTTCAGTAAAAGAAAATGTTCACCCTCTGCGCATCTGGCCATTATTATTATTATTATTGTTATTATTATTATTATTATTATTATTCATGTCATATCATTACTATGACTGAAAATGATTATTTTTCATCACAGGGTACCAAATATTTATGGTCCCTGGGTGCCAAATGATCTTGGTATGCCACTGTCGCTCAATCTTGTGTCTGCTGGCATTGATATGAAGTCTCCACAGAACCACTGGGTAGAGCAACTCGCAAACATTGCAGTTGCACGAGTGGTGCCCTGCCACACTGTTGCTTTTCTGGTGACTCCTGTGCGGGTTGTGCAGTTATTTGACTTGGCCCTTAGTCACTCCCTTACTAGAAAAGAGATTTACAATGTTTAGTGAGTCATTATTGCGCTGAGTTAAGTTGTATCAACAAAACTAAACTGCAGCACCACAGACAAAAACCTAGAAGGCCTCTGTGGAAACATTTTCAATTCTGCTTGTTTAAAAGAGATGACACTTCATTCAGCAAACTCTTCAGGATGAAGTCAGGAGAAAATGTAGTTTTCAAGGAGTTCTCAGCATGAATTGCTGTTGCAAAAACTGGAGTTATTTGGAGTTCAAAGGCTGCAATACAATGCACACTTTCCTGGGAGTAAGCTCCATTGAACACAGTGGTACTTACTTCTAAGTAGACGTGCATAGGCTGGTGCTCTATGTCTTTCAAAAGGCAATTGGAATATCTAGGGAACAAGAACAAGACAAGCAGCAACTACCAGCGCAATCCAATGGTTCCCAGGCACCCAGCAGTACAGCAGTGCCAAAATGGCTGCCACCATATCCTACAGGGCCAGGGAAGCTGCTGAAGGTCTTCTTGGGATAAGGGAATATCAAATCTCTTGCCCCGTATCGAGCCCAGGCACAGGACCAAGGAGGCCTGTGTAGGGCTTTCAGGCGTGGGAGGGGGCATAGGATTCGGCGATAGTGTCTGCCACAATCACCTCCCCCCTCCCAGGCCCAATCCTCCTCTTGGGCTGCCTTCCCCCGCCCAGTTCCACCCTTCCCCACCCAACCCTGGAAAGCCTTAATGCCAGCCAGCAGGAGCACTTACTGCTGGCCTCTCGGGCGACGCTCAGTTGGCACTGGCCTTTCTGCCAGAGCAGCATGCTCCCCGCCAGTGCCAACGTGCCTTATGGCACTTTTGTGATGGTGGTTGCCATGGCAATTTTTGGTCTTCCAGCGGCATTCTAAGGGCATGGACTCAGTGGTGTCATCTAAATGATTTAAGAACAGGTACTCACTTTTGATTGGCACCTGTCGGGACCCGCCCACCGGAAGTGACGTCATAAGCCGGAAGTGATGTCATGGCAGGAAGGGACATGAAAAAAGCCCTTTTTGAGGCCTCAGACCATTTTAAACTGACCCAACAGTTGCAACAGTATTCCACAGCACCCCCAGAACATGTTAAGGAGGCCTGGCATCATGTTAAAGTGACCCAACAGTTTCAAAACCCCAGAGCAGCTCATTTTTCAGTGGCAAGGCAAGGCAAGGCTCCGCTCGCTGCCTGCCTGCTTGCCTGGCTCTGAGAACGTGCAGGCAACTCAAACGTGCAGGAAATTCAAACGTTGCAGGGGGCGGAGTTGACGAATGGGCGGGTGAATGGGTGGGGCCAGCCGTAATCCTAGAAACCGGTACTCACGTACCCCCGCATACCACCTGCATGGCATCACTGCATGGACTCCTCAACCCTCAGAACACCCTCTGGCAGCAAATAGAGAACAGCTTCTGTTGCATTGGTAGAGTCTGAGATGCCAAGACCCCCGGATTTGATTATGTGCAGGTTTCAGGATCAGTGGGGGTTCCAGGAACTCCTGCAGATGCTAAGGCATGACCTGTTCATGTTGTTCAGGACAGAATGGAAATCACTGCAGATCCTTCTCGCATACCCCATTGACAGGGTAGGATTTGTAGACCATTCCACACAACTGTCTGTTTGCTACAGTGATCGTAATTGCCACACAATAGCCACATACAGGGGAGAAAGTTTCCTTCTGAGCTCATTATCTCATGAACGGGATGTTTGAGGGCACAATCCTAACCTGGAGTTAGGCCGGCACAATTAGGCCAGCACAAGAGACACTATAAAGTGTGTTTGGACCACTCTCAGAGAGTCATCTGCCAGCACACAGATGTGCACCATCCTCCCTGATTTCGAGTGTGGTCCAAACATGCTTTATGGTGGCCCTTGTGCTGGCCTAACTGTGCTGGCCTAACTCCAAGTTAGGATTCCACTCTGTATCAGGGCCAGCAACACCAGTGGGGCAAACTGGGCCCAGGCTAGCCTAGAGAGCCCATGCAGAATGCATCTGACCTGGGGAGTAACTCTACCTTTTCTTATTCCTAGATGTGATTCACAGAGCAGCTCCTTGTCCTGCCTCCGCACCAATCAATGGGCTTTCTCTTGGGCTTCTGTAATAATGCAGAAAGTCATTGTCCAGTAGGAGGGAATAAGAAACAGCTACCCCTTCTGCCATTCACTGATGATCTCATATCCTCACACCATTAGGGGGCAGGTTTACACGTAATTGGAAAGGTCCTGCCACAGTATTGGAAGGGCTGGGCTTGCCTACTGTCAGTGAGCCCAGGGCCCAGAACGACCTGGCATTTGGCCTTGTCTGAATGCATCAAGAAAGTAAAATCCTGAAGTTAACAAGAATTGACTTGGAGTAAAATTTTGAAAACCTTGACTTAATTATGGGCAAGTATAACACATCTTTTTTGTGTTACTAGGCACACTGCATTTCTGGACCAAATTCAAGGTGCTGGTTTTGGCCTTTTCCAACTCTAACTGTTTGAGACCTGGCTACTTGAAGGACAACCTTCCCTCATATGAACTTGTCCAGAATTTGGGACGTCTTCCTGAGGTTAGGCAGGTAGCAACCGAGGAGAAGGCTTTCATTAATGATGCTCAAGTTATGGATCAACCTTCACAGATGTGAATTTGAGCAGTAGGCTATTTTTATCCTTCAAGGCCTTTCATGGGTAATTAATATGTATTCACTTACATGATTAAGGGCACAATCCTAACCTGGAGTTAGGCCAGCAAAGTTTGGCTGGCACAAGGGACATGTAAAGCGCATTTGGACCACTCTCGGACTCAGGGAGGATGGTGCACGTCTGTGTGTTGGCCTCTCTGATTCTGAGAGTGGTTCAAACATACTTTATGGTGTCCCCTATGCTAGCCAAACGTTGCTGGCCTAACTGTGCTAGGTTAGGATTGCGTTCTTAGACTGCAGCAGATTTCTGACTGAATTCCTTTTTAGTGCTATGTTGAATTTTGTACACCACTGTGGATATTTGATAGAAGAGTGGTATATAAATGTTTAAAAATACAAAACAAAACCCGAACTTCCTACTTTGGAGCCTTGACTATGTAAACAAGGTTATTGGGCAGCCAGATGGAGACTGAGTCAGGATTTCTGCATTGATAACAGCTTGGTTAGAGAGTTACTGCACTTATTAAATAAACTTCTATGGACATGTTTGCAACCTACCACTCTCTTTAAATGAGGCCAGCAGTTTGGGAGGAGAATGCATCTCTGCATCCACTTTCACGTAATCAAATAATCCAATCCACTACTTTCTTCTTGTGCTTGCGTCTTGTTTTATTTAAGTCTAATAGCATCTTGCCTGCTGCTCACATTTTCAAGCTGTCCACAATAACAGAAGCCGAATGTTGAACAGAAGACGTTCAAACACTCCTGGTTTCCCTTGGGTCAGTTTTTCTCCTCCCCTGTAATTAGGGATTCAGGATTGCCACGAAACAATTAATGCATAAATGTAGCCGTGTTTCCTTAGCTTCTACTGTTATTTCCATTGCTATTGAACAAGAGGAAGGATGATTGTCTCTTTTTTCATTTTGCAAAGAGAAAAATGAAAAACTACGGATTAAAATCTAGGAAGCAGAAACCCCATCTAAGGTGGGAGTGGTGACATTGAACTAATTAGTGTCACAAGCTGAGTATAGCACATGCATCAATTCATCAATCTCATTAAGAACATAAGGAGAGCCTTGCTGGACCAGACACAAAGATCCTTCAGGTTTGGCATCCTCTTCCTTACAATGCCTGACCAGTTGCCTCTGGGAGGCCCACAATCAGGGCAAGAAAGCAATAGCGTCTCCCACTTCTGTTTTGCACAAGCTGGTATGCAGTGATATATGGCTTAATAAGAACATAAGAACAGCCCTGCTGGATCAGGCGAAAGGCCCATCTAGTCCAGCTTCCTGCCTCTCACAGTGGTCCACCAGGTGCCTCAGGGAGCACACGAGACAACAAGATGCTTGCGTATCTTTGCCACTCCCCTGCATCTGGCATTCTGAGGTAGCTTACTTCTGAAGTATGGAGGTTGCACTACCCATCATGGCCTGTAGCCTGTGATGGACGCTTCCTCCAGAAATATGCCCAATCCCCTTTTAAAGGCACCTAGGCCAGATGCTATCACCACCTCCTGTGGCAAGGAGTTCCACAGATTAATGACCCGCTGGGTAAAAATGTATTTCCTTTCATCCGTTCTAACTCTCCCAACACTCAAGTTTAGTGGATGTCCTCCTTAGTGCAGTGAATCAATGTTTGCCATAGAACACAAATGCAGACCTGGGTGTGTGTGCATTAGTAGGAGTGAATTGGTAAGTAAGAAAGAGAAGTGTGCTTGCACCTTCTTTTGCCCAGTGATCCTCCTTTACAACCTCCTATTCAGTCATCCCCTCCCAGTAGCATAGCCAAAGGGGAACATGTTAAGTCCTGCACCTTTGAAGCCATTCTGGGCTGCAGTGTCAATGAGAAGTCGAGGGCAGGAAAGGGGAGGGCAGGAGGAAGTTTGGCAGGTGGAAGGTGCGGATTTAAGTGGCAACAGTGTGTGCCAGGATCCTTTCCACATTTTTCCAGCCTAGCCTGCCCCTTCCTTTTCTCTGACTTACACCAGCAAAATAGCTGCTGTGGATCCAGGAAGACCCACTGGCAACCAAGTAAAAGACACTTTTACTGTCTGATCCCCCCCCCCGGTACTAATGCATGCGGCATGCAGGATGTCACCATGGCTGCATGGTGGAAGAAGGTGGGTGATGCAATGCGTGACCGTTGCAATGCGTGAGTAATGCTGAGCTAACTTCATGCTCACTGCATGTGGCTTGGATTATACGAGTGGATAGGTGGCTTGCAAGGCACTTGAGTTGCCGAGCATGTCAACAGAGGGGCCGTAAAGTGGTGAAGCACATCTTTTCCAGACACAGTTCCAGCTGAGAAGCGTGGCCCCAGTTCAGTTCCTGGCATCTCCAATTAAGGATCTTGGATACCTTGTGATGGGGAAAATCCTTTGCTCCCTAGATTCTGAAAGGCTGCTTTCCAATCAGAGCAGAGAACATTGAACTTGACTGAGCAACAATCTGACTCAGTGTAAAGCAGTCAGCTCCACATGTCTGGCCGTATACGTTTATGTTATTCTCTCTTCAAATACCCACAGTATCACATGCATTGAAATATGTAATTGATGTTAAACAGCCAGTTAATCCTTTAATCAGTTGGAAGAAACATAGTTAGCCAACAACAAAACCCCGCCTTTAATCAACTGACAAGCCTTTTTTTTGGAGGGACAGTGTTCCCTTAATTGAGTACCCGTTGACATTTCTTATGTCATCCTAAATTGCTCTGTCATTGCAGAAAATGTATTAAAATTCTTTCTGCAGCTTTGATTTTTTTTTTTTTTTTTGCCTTCATAGGAACGATTTCAACCTTTTGTGCAGGGGAAAAAAATGAGCAGGATTTTACTCCAGATCACCAGCTGTTACTCCTTTATGGAGCTTTTTTTTTTTTTTTCCGATGGGTGTCATAGTGAACATTTGCAAAATAAACTAAGTTAAGACTTAACAAAACAGTGGGATGATTCATACAACCATAAAATTATATTGGTCTAAGGTTTTATCTGAAGGCAATCCAAAAGGGTTTGGATTTACTGGATGGTGTTCAAGTTGTAATCATAAGCACCCTAAACTGGAATCAACCAACTCTGTACCATGAAGTCATCTAATTCAAAGTTGCTGGTGCCCATTTGCCTTGTCTAAACAGACCAGTGGCCAAATGTACACCAGTGTCACATTAAGAGAGCTTATCACAGCATGGTCTCGATTTTTAGACGGGAGTACTAATATTGCTTCAGAGCATCTGACTTAATAGCTACTACATCATTTTTTTAGACATGACAGTCAATGCTGTCAGCACACGACTTTGTCACAGTCCTTTTGTCCACAGGTCTTCAACTCAAGCTGGAACACTCCATCATAAGACTGGGAGAAGAGCAAGGTCTACCTAGACCAATCCACTGAAATTGAGTGTTGGGAGAGTTAAAACAGATGAAAGGAAATACTTTTTTACCCAGCGGGTAATTAAGCTATGGAACTCCTTGACACAGGAAGTGGTGATGGCATCTGGCCTAGATGCCTTTAAAAGGGGACTGGATGGATTTCTGGAGGAAAAGTCCATTGTGGGCTATAGGCCATGATGGGTTGGGCAACCTCCTTACATTAATAGTAGGCTACTTCAAATGCCAGGTGCAAGGGAGTGGCAACAGGATGCAAGTATCTTGTTGTCTACTGAACTCCCTTAGGCACCTGGTGGGCCACTGTGAGATACAGGAAGCTGGACTAGATTGGCCTTTGGCCTGATCCAGTGGGGCTCTTCTTATGTTCTTATGTTCTTTTCCCCACAATGGCCAACCAGACACCCCCCGGAAACTCATAAGAGGCACCGCATATCACTGCTGAACATGTAGGCACACACAAACCACATGGCAACATCCTTATCAAAAGCAATTTCCCCTCCTCTTGAATTTTATTAAGATCCTCTTCAGTGTCTTTAGTACACCCTCCAACATTTCCGAAATGAAAATACGGACAAGCTTACAACCGTCCAGTTCTCATATGAAGGCTCACTGCCTGGACGTACAGTAAAAATGCACATCACCCCATGACTTGACTTTTAAAAGACTCTGGGGAGGAAGCTGAACCCTGAAGGATGACACTAAGAGCAGTAATGGCATCTAAATGATTTAGCAACAGGTACTCACTTTTGATTGGCACTTGTGTCGGGGCCCGCCCACCAGAAGTGAGGTCATAGCCGGAACCCAGGAACCGCCCCCAGGAGCCACCACGCCTCCTTGGGAGGAAGCCCCAGGCAGCCTACCTGCTCACGCTGCTGCTGCTGTCGGTCTCCCTCGCTCCGCTGCCTGCCTGCCTGCCTGCCTGGCTCTGAGAACGTGCAGGCAACTCAAATGTGCAGGCAATTCAAACGTTGCAGGGGACGGAGCAGAGCGCCAACGGAGTCGACGAGTGGGCGGGCAAATGGGCGGGGCCAGCCCTAATCCTAGGAATGGGTACTCGCGTACCCCCGCGTACCCCCTACATGACATGTCTGACTAAGAGTGAGCGCAGGCATTTTCATGACGGCATCCCAGGGAGCAATCCATGGTGGATATGGCACAGGCCCACCGGCCTGCCTGATTGCGCCCCCAGAGAAACAAAAGTAGGAACAAAACAGGAAGAGCAATTTACCAGGGACAGGGACCAGAAAGCAGGGGCTCTTCCTGCTAAATAGGGATAGCTGGAGCATATACCTTAGAGCAGTGGTTCCCAAACTGTAGGTCCATGGCCCACTAGTGAGTCCTGACCCAATTTTTGGTGGGTTGCGAAACTGACAAGATTGATTATGTTATGTGCCTCAAGGGTTAAACAATCTGCTACCTGGGTAGGGGGAGTAGTGCTGCCCCATCACCACTATAGCCGCAAAGGCTTGAGCGGCTGGTAAAGTGAAGGTTTTTTTTTAGGTAGGTCCCAATGCTAAAAAGTTTGGGAACCACTGCCTTAAAGCTCCAAGTTTCTTCTGAATCATTTGAACTTTCATGCATTTTGGCTTTAGGAAGAAATCCACAGCTCTGCAGTCTTTTGCAAGGGAAATTGTAACAAATACTGCCTTACTCTCCCCACTCAGAGATTAATTAAGATTAACAAGTGCTAGGTTCCAAGTTAATCCGTTGACTCTCTGTTCTTCCTTTTTAAAACAGAGTAAACATCATGTTCCTCCTTCTTGGTGGGGGCAATTAATTATCCAAATGAGTTGAAAATTGCCTGTTTCTCTCCATTGGGAGGGGGATGCATAAGGATGAATATAAAATTTTCCACCCCCAAATTTCCCCGGGATCGTGTGGTTTTGACATGGTGCAATTTTTCACGGAGTCCGTTCACTGTATCAGTGCAAGAAGACTCTACCCCTTAATTAACAACCTGAAACAAATTGAAAACAGCTGGGAATAATTAGACAATTTAAGTGCTGTTAAGGAGGAATAATTTCTGCAGCCATTGTAATAAATCTTCTGCTGTCCGAATTCATATGTCCTGCATGAACTCTCTCTCTCTCTCTCGCTCTCTCTCTCGCTCTCCCCCCCCCCCAACTTGTGTTTGGTGGGTTAGTGCATTACTCATAAAAGAAACAGTATCCCTTTTGTTTTGATTGGGTCTGCTTAATAACAAAAGAGCATATCCCTGCAAGGGGAAGTATGATGACAAAGAGAGTAGGTCTTTACTTTCCTTAATTTCCCAACGTTGTGGTTCAAATCCTGTGTCAGATTCCTGGCATGCGTGTCAGGTTCGAGGAAAAAAATTAGCCTTGATTTACACTGTAAATAATACTCATTGCCACTCCTTTGAACAAGTTTTGAATCGGCTTGAAAAGAACATATTCAGAAAACAGGTTTGCTGCCAAACTTATTCTAAAGGGGAACTAGTGAAGAGATGGTCAAGCCTGACCTCTGCCCCAGACATTACTTATGATCTCTTAACACAGTGGCTCTCAAACGTTTTAGACCAGGACCCACGTTTTAGAATGGCACTTGTGTTGGGACCCACTGGAAGTGATGTCATAGCCGGAAGTATCATCATCAAGCAGGAAGTGCTATCAGTGTCATTACATATAATCAGATGACACTCCTGGAATGCAAATTGGCATTCTTGGACTGCAGCAATTGTACAACCATGAAACATCCTGGACAGAAAGCAGGATTAGGACAAAATATGATTAGATGTAAAAGCATTGAACTAAAAACAATTTAAAAAAACACAAACCATCACTTGAAAATTCAAACTGTTTACACTCACAAAAGGAATGTAGCAAGAGTAAGGTCTGCAGTTTCCAAGATGGCTGCTCCAAGCTTTCTGCAACCCACCTAACATCAGGTCGCGACCCACCAAGTGGGTCCTGATCCACAGTTTGAACAGAAGCAGAGCCACATGGATGGCTTTGCAGAGGGCTGAACAAGTACATGCAATAAACTTGCAAAAAAGGAGGGTCTAGAGACTGACTGAGATAGAGGGCAGTCTCAGTGGGCAGAAGAATCCCCATTTTCTTTCAAATGGCTATAAGGCATACCTTGGTATCCCCATCTTGGATACTTGAAACTGTGGATACTAGGGACACCTTTTTAAAGATAGGGGAATATCAATGGTTTTGATGCAATGGGGTAAAAGAGAGAGAGAGAGAGAGAGAGAGATTTGTTTCATGTTCCCTTATCTTTTTAACAGGCGTCCCATTATCCATGGTATCCATGGATAACTGAAACTGTGGATACCGAATCAATGGATACCAGGGAACATGTGTATATTCAGTGTCATGTGGTGGGGGTGTGGCAGGTGAGGCAGAATTGCCCTGCCTTAGTTCTTTGAAAAGTGCCTCCCCTGCTACTGCAGTGGCTATGATCCTGCAAACACTTACAACCCGCTGGCTCCAGCTGCTCAAAGCCCATGGGTTGTGTCTGTGTGATCGCAGCAGTGGCGGCTCTTTCCAAAGAACTCAGGTGAAGCCATTCTGCCTACCTGCCACACCCACACTACTACACATCACTGCTATACATGAAGTCCACCATAGCCTTGAGGAGAGAGGCTAGGAATGTCCTTAAGGCCCACGAACAAGGTGAGGCCCCTGGAATCTCTTCATCTAGCTCTAGGGCTCCCGCAGCACCACCATCAGCTGAGCTCTGCTGCTGAGCTGTGTTGAGGTTTACCTGCTGAAAGGGCTGCCTGCCTAATTGGGCTCTATCTTGAAAATATGATCATGATTTGTATAGTTTTTCTGTCATTTGAAGCTAATGGGTTGCTTAATGACATCACTTCCTGCTTTGTGACATCACATCTGTCCCTCAGCAGGCATCATGAATGCTGTTCAGCCCACTGTAAGAAACACTTTTATACCCCTGATCTACACATATGACAGCAGAGGAGTACTGTAGGCTTCCCAATCTCCTATGTGCCTTGCAAACTACCCGTGTTTACCTACCAGTCAGAAAGTAGGTACTGTCATCAACAGCACCAATCACCATTTCAGGAATTTAGATTGTGATGATTTATAATTTATATAGTGCTCCTCACAAGAAGAGCACTACACAGGAGCTTGGCTGAAGAAGTGCAGGTTGGTGCAGTTGCACCGGGCAACAAGCTTTGGGAGGGGGGGGGGCAACAAGCTGAGTTTGAGACTAGTGGCCAAAATGCTGAAAAACCTTGGTATGTATGAATAACATCATCATGTTATATATCATTGGAAAGGTAATTTAATGTAGAAACAAACCAGAATGTAGTATCTTTATCAAATGCTATGGCTAAAAAACAGAAAATGGAAACAACTGTGATGTCACTTCCTATTGTGATGCCACTTCCGGGTCAACATTTTGCCCATTGCACTGGGCTACACTTTCAATTGTGACATGGTGGTGCTGCGGGTTAAACCGCTGAGCTGAGCTTGTTGACCGGAAGATTGGCAGTTCAAGACCACGCAACGGAGTGAGCTCCCGTCGCTTGTCCCAGCTCCTGCCAACTTACCAGTTCGAAAGCACCTAAAAATGCGAGTAGATAAATAGATACTACTTTGGTAGGAAGGTAACAGTATTCCGTGTGCCGGCCACATGACCACAGAAGCTTGTCCTCGGACAAACGCTGGCTCTACAGGCTTAGAAACAGAGATGAGCACCGCCCCCTACAGTCGGTCATGACTAGACCATTCAGTCGTGGGGAAACCTTTACCTTTTACACTTGCATTAGCTATGCCCCTGAGTGCTACGAATGTACATAGTGCTTTACATAGAACAAGAGGGCAAGAAACTTGTACCCAGAGGTTATCCCTTCCAGAGACATCCCTCCTTTATCTCCTAGGACTGACACCAGGTTATAGCTCAACCTCCCACCTCAAGCAGCAATGAGGGAGGGGCGTGAGGGTATCATGCAATGACTGGGAATGAGTACATCATTGCAGTTTTTTTTAATCAATTGGATTACATCTGCCATGTGACTGTGTGGCTAGTATCCAGTCTTTTTTGGGCAGCAAAAGGGTGCACATTTCTTTAATTTTCAGATCCAGCTAAGTTGTGCCAAGCTAGCTCCCATGTTCCTTCTGTTCCTTCCGTCAGCCTACAGAGCAGTACAGCTCTCTTGACAAACTGAAACTGAAAACTCCCAGAGAGGTCCTACCATCTCATAAAGTTATTCTAGGCCTCTCAGAAAAAGCAACGAACTCTCTCCTCTTGAAAAGAAAAACGTTTAGCTCTTGGCCCCAGTTCAGTTGTGGACTTGGCCAATTCTCCACTTTGGGGTCAGGCCCAGTGGCGTCATTCACCCGGAACGTTGGGCGGGACTTACCTTTGAGTGGCAGTCCGCCCGTTGCGTCATGCTGTGTTCCACCACTTTCCCGCCCGCCCCGGCAGGCGGGAAAGCGGCGGAACACGGCGTGACGCAACGGGCGGACTGCTGCTCAAAGGTAAGTCCCGCCCAGCGTTCCGGGTGAATGACGCTGCTGGTCAGGCCCACAGATCACTGCCCCTAGCCGCCTCCCCATCCCCTGTGCAGCCCCTGCCATGCCCCCAGCATCGTGAATGCTCCATTTTGGAGCGGAATGAGCGCAAGGGTGGGCCAAACACTGCTCACTTGCTTGCCTCTGCAGCACCCTCCTGCTCCACTGGTGTGGTGCCCAGGGGCATTTGTCCCCCTCAAACATACAGGTAGGACTGCCACTGCCCCAGTTGACTGACTTCTCCAGTCCAGTTGCATATTGTCTACCAGAAGCACTCAGTGGCAAATTAAACTAGTAGTGCACAAAACTTTCTACATGATGAAGGTCCTGCTACTTTTTCCTCTTGGTGGTGGTATATGGAATCTGAAGTAAAAGGATTGCTGTTTCTTTAAGAGTTGATTGCCTGATGGTTCCAGGATTTGTGTTAGTTTGCGAACCAGTACAGGTGTTGAGTTGAGGCCTCCAGTGCGGTGTTTGTGTATTGTAGGGTTTTTTTTAAAAAAAAATACACCTCACTCCAAAGGACGTTTTGTTGAAATGCGCAATGCCTCTTGTGAGAAGACTGAATAAATGGTTCTTTGCATTAGAGCTGTCAAATCTCCAGCGTTGAGCACTTCCTCCCAGACTGTGTAGGCTTCTAAGGCGCAATTCAAACCAACTGTCTAGCACTGACATAGCTGGGCCAGTGGGGCACGTTCTGCATTCAGCAGGGGAGTAGTAATCACAGAGGCCTCCTCAAGGTAAGCCAATGTTTGTTCCCTTACCTCAGAACTGCATTGCCCTTAACCTGGTGCTAGAAAATTGTTTAGGATTGCGCCCTAAATGTCACGGAATATGAGTGTAAGCAACAAAGCATGTGCACACGTACTAGGAAAAAGCACATGCATATGGTAGCGCATCACAATCACATATCTTTGTGCAATCTGCTAGCCCTGCTAGCTGGGCAAGAGGCACTTTTTCAAGTGGTGTCCTCTTATATTTAGCAGGGGGAGAGCAATTGTCCCTCTTCACCTCAGCACAGTGTCTTTCTTGTGGCTGTTGCTGGTGGTGTTCTCCATTCTTTTAGATTGTGAGCCCTTTTGGGACAGGGAGCCATTTAGCTTTATTATTACTATTTGCCTGTAAACCGCTTTGTGAACTTTGTCGAAAAGCGGTATATAAATACTAGTGATTGATTGATTGATTGATTGATTGATTGATTGATTGATTGATTGATTGATTGATTTGAAATGTTTCTTTAAACAAGTTCCTAGATAATAATGAAATGCATGCCTGTGGATGTGTAGATTGACTTGGATTTAACAGAATGTTCAAATTATACTGCGGCCCAAATCCTAACCAACTTCCCAGCACTGACATAGCTGTGCCAATGGGGCATGTGTGCTGCATCCTGCAGTGGAGTAGTAGTCACAGAGACTTCCTCAAGGTAAGCCAATGTTTGTTCCCTTCCCTCAGAGCTGCATTGCCCTTACCCCAGTGCTGGAAAGTTGGTTAGGATTAAATAAGATAATAGAAAATATTATTTGTGTCTGTGGTGGAGATAAGTGGAAGGCCTTTAAATTATGTGTTAAGTTTTTTTTTTGTGGTTTTGTGTTGTATTGGTAGTTTTGTTGCATTGTTAGTGGTCATGTTTGTTTTTGTTGTTTATTTTGTGTTGTATTTCACTTTTGTCACTTAACATAAGGAAGGGAGCTGGGCATGCTGCAGAAAAAAAGCGATGTGCAGCTGGGCCCTCCCGCCCGGCCGTCCTTGCCTCCATTATGCTCCAAATTGGAGCGATTCCGGAAGCAGGGGGCGTGGTGAGGCCACGCAGGGGGTGCAGTGACCTCTTTTGTCATCGCCCCCAGGCACCATCAGAGCCTGCTCTGCATTTCAAAATGCAGAGTTCAAGGCCTCCAGTGACCCTGTGAAGGATGTAGCAGGCTGGGCAGTCCTCACTGTGTTCCGTCCCCAAGCCATTTAATGCTTGGGAATAAACAAGCAGTACCTTGAATTCAGAGGCATTTCTAAGGTATGGCAAGGGGGGCACGAGCCCTGGGCGCCATAAGGTGGAGGGTGCCGTTGGCATGGCGCCCCCGCCTGCAAATTTGCACCCCCAAGAAGCGTGCCGGCGTCTCCCCTCCTGGCCGCTGCACAAGCACTTTAACGTGCCCGAACAGCGGCCAAGGGAAGCCGCGCACCTCTCAGGCGGCTTCCCTTGGCTGCCAGTCGGGCAAAACAAGGAGGCGGGGCTTGAAGCCACACCTTGCAACGTCATGATGTCACGACGTCATGACATTGCGTGCCATGGGCGCGGTTTCGCCCTGGTACGCCTCTGCTTGAATTGTGTGCAGTAACAAGCAGGTAACCAAAGCAGTCAGGTTTCAGAGTTTTATGTGCTATGTGACTAATCTAGACAACAAGTTGGCAGTGATACTTTATACCAGATGTCGTTTTGGGGTGCTTTTCAGTGTTTTGATATTTCTAATATTATCCCATTCTCGGCCAATGCTACAAGTACAGTGTATTGGGGGCCACCCATTGAGGGAAAACACAAATATATACTTAATAGGGAAATGCATTTTGGTTTTCAAGGCTTGAAGGAGTAGCTACACTCTTGAAAAATCCAAGGAAAAGAAAAATGCTGGGGCCCAATCTTTTAAAGAAATATAAAGACGGAGATTAAAGGTGATCTCAGATTTATGGAGTCACTTGTCAGTACAATTCCATTAGATTACATAAGGTCCTTGCAGGCAGGTTTCAGTATTCGTAGCAGCACTGGGGAATTAGGAAAATGTCCACTAGCAAGAGTTGTAATATACTACTCCATCATCAAGCAAGAGCACAAAGTAATGTCAGTGTGCATATCTCTAAAACCTCATATATCTTTATTCCCTTCCTCCTCCCCTCGTTTAAAAGGAAAGGCTCTCGCAGCATGAAAGATAAAAGGCTACCAAAAGAAAAAGAAAAAAGCATAATGCGGTCAAAAGAATATCAGAAACGGAGCACAGGAATATAGAAATTGTATATCAGGAACAATTCTAGAGAGACTTTAGACAGGTTAATTGTACTACATTTAAGGTTCAGTTTTAAATTGTCTCAAAAGGAGCTGGAAGGCTCATCATTGGGTTAAAGAGGAAACCAGATTGTGAGACACTAAAGCCCAGCCCATGACCAATTTAAACTGGATTGGGGAGGATGGGGGGGGGGAATCCTCCTGAAGTCAGTTGGTGCAGAATCAGCTACAGTCATATCACTTTAGCTTAGTTGAAGGGTAGTTTCCTAGAAGAAGGGTAGATCTTTTTTTCTCTCAGCTTTTATTCTCTAGTTCAGTCTTATTCAAACCTTTTAGAGCAGGACCCAATTTTTAGTATGGCACTCGTGTCAGGACCCACTGGAAGTGAGGTCATTAACCTGGATGTTGTGGCAGGAAGTGACATCATCATGCAGGAAGTGCTGTCATTGTAACATCATAGAATGACACTCCTGAAATGCAAATTGGCATCCTTAAACTGCAGCAATTATACAACTATGAAACATCCCTGACAGAAAGCAAGATTAGGACAAAATATGATGTAAAAGCATTAAAAGCATTTTTTTAAAAAAAACCTCACTTCAAAATTCAAACTGTTTAACACTCACAAAAGGACTATAACAAGCGGTAAGGTCTGCAGTTTCCAAGATGGCTGCTCCCAGCTTTCTGTGACCCACCTGATATGAGGTTGCAACCCACCAAGTGGCTCCCGACCACAGTTTGAACAATACTGCTCTAGTTCCATCAGCTGGCTGTGCAGTCAACCATCTAGCTAGCTACTTCATTAACAAAACAGCCATTTTTTATATTATTTGAAAATTTAAATATAACTGGAGAGTTAAGGCTCTTACAAATGTGCCAAAGAGCATGGCATTTAGAAATTAAGATTGCAATCCAATGCATGCTTTCCTAGGAGTAGGCCCCATTGAACACAATGGAGAAAATTGATGAGCATCCCTTACCAACCCAGCTGGCGTCATAGATGAGCCACCCCTAGTTCCAAGGCGGGAATCTTCATCAGTGTTGACCTGTAAGTGACCAAGTGTCAGGGCCTCAGAAGGTTTTGCGGTAGACTTGGCCTCAAACTGCTGTGTTTAGAACAGTGGTTCCCAACCTTTTTTGCAACAGATCCCCTTTTTAGGTACGACAACCTGTCAGGATCCCACTAAGATCTAGGGATGGAAGTGATGTCATCAAGCAGGAAGTCGTCATAAATCACTTTTTGAAAGTTGAAAGAACTTTCAAAAAGCTAAAAAGCCACATCCTTTTTAGAAAGTTTTGAGTTCTTTGTCTCCAAGTGACATTTGAGTTCAGTGATGGATTCAGCACTGTGAACAACATTGCACAGAACACAATGCGGCTTCTCTATGCCATTGCTGATCAAGGTGGTAAAGCCAAATTTTAGATATTCTTCAGAGTATTTATGTTCCTCTTTCCCGTGTGCTGGGACTCACCTAAGCGTGTACATGAAAGGTGTGACGTGCCTGCTCAGAAAGAGACCCAGGAGAGACTTCATCGCACACATCCGCACACACCAAGACGCGCCCATAGCAAGACTACTTTCCTTTGCCGCCACAAGCATTGGCAGTTTAATGGGGAAGCCTCTTTCCCAGCCAAAATGAAGCTTCTAAGATGGTGGTGCCCAGCGTTTTAAGATGGCTGCCCCAAGCTCTTCGCAACCCCCTGAAAATCGGTTTGTGACCCCCTTGGGGTCTCAACCCCCAGGTTGGGAACTGGTTTTGGAAGGATCTCCAATATCAGCCAGAGTGGGATTTAATGGTGTTTGCTGTATTCCTTGTAGTTGTTACTTTGGACCAGTGGCTTTCTGAAGCACATTTGTGTGCAATCAGACATGCCTGCTTCAAGAAAGCAGTTGTCAGTGATAAAGAAAGTGATAAGATTCTAAGAGGCACCCACATCCCTTCAGCAAGAGTGAGGACCAACTCCCAGAATGCTGATTTGAAGCAAAACTCCCTGTTCTTCCTCATCTGCTTAGAATTTTCTTTTGCAGTAGATGCAGATGTCCACAATATATCTGTCTCCCAAATAGAGGTTGTGCCCATCAATGGAAAGGAGTTTTTGTTGCACAGCACTGATATTTTTCAAAGGTGACTCTGTTTGCCTTATAATAAAGGTAAAGGTTTCCCCATGACCGAATGGTCTAATTGTGACCGACTGTAGGGGGCGGTGCTCATCGCCATTTCAAAGCCTGTAGAGCCGGCGTTTTGTCCGAGGACAAGCTTCCGTGGTCATGTGGCCGGCATGACTATACGCCGTAGCGCACGGAATGCTGTTACCTTCCCACCGGAGTGGTCCCTATTTATCTACTCGCATTTAGGTGCTTTCGAACTGCTAGGTTGGCAGGAGCTGGGACAAGCCATGGGAACTCACTCCGTCGCACAGTCTTGAACTCCCAACCTTCCAGTCGGAAAGCCCACCCGCAGCAGTTTAACCCACTGCGCCACCACGTCCCATGTATAATTAGGTAGGGCTATTATCAACTTTTTGTGTGTGTTAAACTTAGTTTTTGTAAAACTAACTGAGGCAAACCTTTTTTCTGAGGAACAAAAGACAAAGGAAAGCGTTTCTTGCACCAGTGGCAGTCCGTGGGAGGGGGGGGGGCTGCCCTGGGGCCAACTCCCAATCCTTTGCACCTGTCCCAGAAAGAATTGTGATGGCGTCGTCATGTCACTGCAATTACTCCCCACATCGGGAGGGTTCTGTGCTGCCTCCTCCTTTGCCCCTTTAAAAAAAGGCAGTGCAAACTGGCTCCAGTGAGCCTCCAAGTGGAGCAGCCAGGCACCACTTGGAGTTGTGCAAAGCAGCTCCCTGGAGTGGCTTCACACTGTTCTAAGTGACATGCAGCTCTTCCAGTCCTCGGAGGGGGCATGCCCCGCTTGGAGCTGCACAAAGCAGCTTCCTGGAACAGCTTCGTGCCCTTCCAAGAGGCGCCCAGCTCCTCTAATCCTTGGAGGGGGTGGACGACACTGGGAGCGGCATGAAGCCACTCTAGGCAGCTGTGGGGGAGGGGGTTATGGCACCACCCCATGCCAGGTAGAGCCCAAGAACGTTCGTCCCCCTTGACCCCCCTAGGTCCACCATTGCCTCACACTGCTGTAAAGGTAAAGGTTTCCCTGCGACCAAATGGTCTAGTTGTGACCGATTCTAAGGGCCGATGCTCATTTCCGTTTCTAAGCCAAAGAGCTGGCGTTTGTCCGAGGACAGTTTCCGTGGTAATGTGGCCAGTGTGACTATACACCAAGGCGCACAGAACGCTGTTATCTTCCCAGTGAAGTGGTACCTATTTATCTACTCACATTTTTTTAAGGGCTTTTGAATTGCTAGGTTGGCAGGAGCTGGAACAAGCGACAGGGGGTCACTTGGTTGCATGGTCTCAAACTGCCAACCTTCCAATTAGCAAGCTCAATAGTTCAATGGTTTAACCCTCACTTCCCTGTTTTAGTGAGAGTCAAAAAGTATTGGAGGGATTTGAGGTGTTTTCCATCCTCAAGGCACGTGATGTGCACAGGGTTTCCCACACTCATTAGCAAGGGTAGAATTCTCGTGAAATCTCTGGAAGTTTCCAAAGTTATCTCTGCACATGAATATAACTCTGCTACGTGTAACTGAATAGAGACCATGAAGAAGAACTCTTAAAAGCTTGCCCAACCTTCTTTTACAACATGAATTATATCACCTGGAGGCTTAGCAAATGACTTGGTTGGCTGGAATCAAATAAAAAAAAATGAAGACTCTCTCGTGTTTATAATTCCAATTGGTGTAAAATTTCCTGATGGCTAACACATCACATTACAGGCACTTTTGAATGAATGACTCATCACCCAGAGAATGGACTAGCTTTGTAATTTGGGAAGTAAAAATTCACATTCATGAGTCCCTAAAGCTGAGGGACTGTATTGTTGTACCTAAAAAGTAGATAAATCATTTTGAAAAAGCTTGCTTATTTATTTATTTGTTTGATAAAAGTTTCTATTAGCCTTTTGTGTATGCACAATATAGAAATGTGTTTTTAATGCGTGCAGCTGCTTTAAATCATGGGTGCACTTTAAAAAAAAACTCAAATCGTTATAGATCTTGATGTTAAAATTGCATGGTGGCTCTTGTAACCCAGCTGTCTTGCCATGCCTCCTGAAAAGATCTTTTGGTAATAAGTAGCATCTCAACATGAACTTTCTTGAAGTTTGCCAAAGACTGCTAGCCTTGAACATTTTGCCACTAATCTAAAGAGTGCTAAAATGTAATATACGAACAAAAGTTAACCAATCAGTATAGATTAACTGCCCCTTCATGGATCACTGCCTTGTCATGGCGAAGAGGCTTGAGTAGCCCAATGAAGCTGTGAGCTATGCCATATAGGGTTACCCAAGATGGACAGGTCATAGTAGAAAGTTCTGACTAAACATGGTCCGTTGGAGAAAGAAATGGCAACCCACTCCAGTACTGTTGCCAAGAAAACCCCATGGATTACAGTACTAAAAGGCTAAATGATATGACACTGGAAGATGAGCCCCTCAGGTTGGAAGGCATCCATTATGCTACTGGGGAAGAGCAGAAGACGAGTACAAGTAGCTCCAGAAAGAATGACTCTTTAGAAAAGACGCTCATGCTTGGAAAGATGGAAGGCAAAAGGAGGATGAGATGGTTAGATCGTGTCACCGAAGCAATGAATATGAAATTGGGCGAACTGTGGAAGCTAGTGGAGGACAGGGAGGGCTGGCGTGCTGTGGTCTATGGGGTCACGAAGAGTTGGACACGACTTAGCGACTGAACAACAATAGATTAACTATGTATTAAGGGGAATACTTGAGCTTCATAAAGAAACGCTTATCCCGCCTCCCACTCCCTCCCTCCCACCAATCCCTGTCCTGATACGGGACAGAGAATCCCTCACACTGGCCGAATCGGCTGACGCAAGGGAAGTGCTGCGCAGGCACAACAAGACTAGCGCTACTAGCAGTGCCGGTCCTGTTGCTTTAGCACCGACGCAGGGGTGCTGCTAGGCACTCCTGCGTCGACGCTAATGGTGGAGTGCCGGCGCAACGATGCTGCATCAGCACTCCACCCCCTCTAGGATAGCGCTGTGGGTCTTCTTGTTCTCCTAGGAGAAGGCTTCACTCTCTCATCCCTTCTGCTGAGGACGTCTGGTGAAATGGAACATCTACTGGGGCGCAGTGAACAGTTTTGGTTTCATACCACAGCCGATTCTAGTCATCTGGGAAGATGTTGCCTGGCTGAAACTGAACTGGTGGTATCTGGTCCATTTCCTTCCCCAATAAGGCCCAAAGCAGATGTAGTTCTTCCATATTTCTCACATATAATAGGACTGGTCCCTGGGATGGAAACAGGTTCCAGGGCTCAGATTAAATTTTGGAGAGTATGTCAAAAAAAAAAAAAAGTAATAGAAAAAGAATTTGAATCCCAGTTCCACAAGTGGCAATGGAGTGGACAATATTCAGGCCCTTGGTGGGACTGTTATTGTATTGGTGACACCCACAAGCCCCCTCCAAAGCTGTGGCTGCTTTTTCCACATTTTTAAGAATACCGTAAATGAGTTTGGTATGCTTGAAAGACTCTGTAATTGTTTCTCCTCTTGTTGACACACCAACTTGATGCCACACAGAACAAGACCGGGTTCAAACCCTTTGGTTTTGCAGCTCCAGTGCATTTGAAGCACTCGACAGGGTCCGGTGCTAAGATGTTCTGAATTAGATTTGAATTACAGCCGCTAAATGCCCTTGTCAGAGCTAGTTAGGCCTGACACTAGCCATGTCCATTGAACCAACTGTTCCCCAGGAAAGTATACAGCTTAAACAAAGACATACTCCAAAGTTGCATACTGAATTGTCAAAATGTAATTGAGTTTCAAGAGCAACTAAACTATACAGAGAGCAGTCTTGGCTTGCTTCTTCTTTTTCTTCTTCTTCTTCTTCTTTTGAAACAAATCCATAGGAAATTTTGGTGGAATCTCAGAATAAAAGACTTTATATTGGTTCCATGGAGTCACAGCATCCCATTGGAAAACACTAACGTTGCTCCTCACGATGGGATGCTCTGGCACCAGCAATGACCAACAGGGGAGAAATATGCCATTCAGAAGTTTGCACAGGTTTCATGGAGTTATTTCAAGAAATGAGCATTCCTCTTATCTGCCTATTATTCTAAAAAGGTAAAGGTTTCCCCACGACCGAATGGTCTAGTCGTGACTGACTGTAGGGGGCGGTGCTCATCTCCGTTTCCAAGCCTGTAGAGCCGGCGTTTGTCCGAGGACAAGCTTCCATGGTCATGTGGCCAGCATGACTCTATGCCGTAGCACACGGAATGCTGTTACCTTCCCACCAAAGTGGTCCCTATTTATCTACTTGCATTTAGGTGCTTTTGAGCTGCTAGGTTGGCAGGATCTGGGACAAGCAACGGGAGCTCACTCCGTTGCGCAGTCTTGAACTCCCAACCTTCCGGTCGGAAAGCCCAGCAGCAGCGGCTTAACCCGCTGCGCCACCACGTCCCATGCCTATTATTCTAGAGGACTATTATTCTACATAACAACTGATCCTAGATCAATGGCTATGTGTCCCTTGGTTACTAGATACTGCCTGTTACACATAAATAACCATGCAATCCTATCCCCCACATTGTTGAACATGCTGCCATGTCATGGAGATGCGCACTGCATGCTGTAGTGCAGTGTTTCTCAAACTGTGGGTCAGGACCCACTAGGTGGGTTGTGTAGCACCTAGTGCAGACATCACTGAAAACATGGGATAATGGGATGCTGGAAAGGGGCAGGCTGTGTGGTTATTTTGATTGTGTCAGGGTTGTAAATAGGCTTTTCTTCTTTCTGATTCACTTTGCTATTGGAGAATGGCTGAGAAATAACCCAACTGATTGTTGCATTCTCAGGAAAGCAGCAGGCTCTGGTATCCCAATGACAGCATTCCAGTGGGTCCCAGACAGATTGTCATTCTCCAGATTGCATCGGGACAGATTGTCCCGATGCAAAAACATTTTAGCACCATTGCTGTAGCAGTATGGGATGATAAGGAGGCCTGTTTGATACAAAAGAAAATTTTTTCCCTTACCTCTGTGTAGCCCCCATGATAGCCTATGGGTCTCCTCAGACGTACACCAACTATATTATATTATTTTATTTTATTTATATCCTGCCTTTCTGCCCATAGGCACCCAAAGTGGCTTACAACATTAAAATACAATAAAACCACAATTTAACAATTAAAACAATAATTAAAAACAATATTAAAATAATTAAAATTTAAAACAACAAGCCCCGTGGATCCTAAAATATAAAAAGAATATAAAAAACCAGCCAGCCCGTCAACAATTAAAAGCTTGTTGAAATAGGAAGGTCTTTAACCCCCGCTGAAATATTACCAAAGAGGGAGCAGTTCTCCATTCTAAGGGGAGGGTATTCCAAAGTCGGGAGGCCACCACCGAGAAGGCCCTATTCCTGGCCGCCACCCCCCTCACCTCTCCTGGTGGCGGCACAGTCAAAAGGCCCCCCCCCAGATGATCTAAGAGTACGGGCAGGATTATATGGAAGGAGGCGGTCCCTCAAATACCCCGGACCCGAGCCGTAAAGGGCTTTAAAGGTCAAAACTAGCACTTTGAATCAGGCCCGGAACGGAACTGGCAGCCAGTGTAGTTGCCAAAGCAATGGCTCGACAGATGTAGTTGGCATAAGCCTGAGGAGAGCCAGGGGTTGGCCGGGCAAAGAAATGGGAGATAAATTCCAACATGTGTGATTGACATTGGATCCACCCCTCCCTCCCCAACATGTCCCTGATTCCTCCCTTGAAATGCCCTATTATGCCCATTCTTTACCCACTATCCACCCCCGCCACCAACATATTTTCTCCGGCAATGCCTGGGTGATCTGGTGGCACACGCACATTCACCATCCATTTGCACTAGTGGCTGTGTTGTGAGCATTGACTCTGTTTCTGTAATGACGATGGAGAGGCGCTTCTGCTGAAAGAACAGTAGTTCTGTCAACAGAAGGTGCCCATAGGATTGGGACCGTCCAGAAAGAAATAATAGACTATTCCTCTATTCTGGGTTTGCAAGAGGTTGGGCCAATTAGGCCGGCTCAGACAAAAATCTAATTGGTCCATCCTGATTACATGTAGAAAGAGTGTAGCATGGGTGCCAACTGGAGGGGACTATGGGTTTTTCAGCCCCCACAATTTTTTTAATAGGGGCAGAGCACCCACGTTCCAGCCAGCCCCCACCGGCACCCAGCACCCCTCCCAATCAGTGGCCCCAGCACCCCTTCCCGAGGCTAGGGCATGTGATGGCTGTGGCAATCAGACACCTGGCCTTGGGAGATGGCAGGGGGCATGGTCACATCAGGGGGCATGGTCATGTCGACATTGGGGGAGTGGCCACATCAACGTCGGGGGTGTGGTCATGGGCACCCCCGATGTTATAAGCAAGTCGGCGCCCATGAGTGTAGCTGTGCAAACATTATATGGGGTGGGGATTGCAGCTCACCCAACTTGCTCTTCAACACATGGTATAAATACTGTGCAATTTACAGCACAATCCTAACCAACTTTCCAGCACTTCCCTAGCTGTGCCAATGGGCATAAGAACATACAATAAGAACATAAGAAGAGCCCCACTGGAACAGGCCAAAGGCCCATCTAGTCCAGCTTCCTGCATCTTGCAGCAGCCCACCAGATGCCTCAGGGAACACACAAGACAACTAGATATGTGCATCTCATTGCCACTTTCCTGCATCTGGCACTCCGAGGTAGCCTAACTCTAAAGTAAGGAGGTTGCAGTAACCATCATGGCCTGTAGCATGCGATGGACTTTTCCTCCAGAAATCTTGTCCAGCCCCCTTTTAAAAGCATCTAGGCCAGATGCTATCACCACCTCCTGTGGCAAGGAGTTCCACAGATTATTTTGTATGTCTCAATTAAGTCCCCCCTCAGGCACCTTTTTTCTAGGCTGAAGAACCCCAAACCCTGTAGCCTTTCCTCATATGGAAGGTGCCCCAGCCCTGTAATCATTTTGGTTGCTCTCTTCTGCACATTCTCTAGTTCCCCTATATCTTTTTTAAGGTTTGGCGACCAGAACTGTACACAGTACTCCAGATGTGGCCTTACCATGGATTTGTACAGTGGCATAAAAATATTGGCCATTTTATTCTCAACCCCTTTTTTGATTATCCCAAGCATGAAATCGGCATTCTTTACCACTGCCGCACATTGGGTCAACACTTTCATTGAGTTGTCTACTAGCACTCCAAGATCTCTCTCCTGTTCTGTCACCGAAAGCTCAGAACCCATTAGCTTATAGTTGAAGTTTTGATTTTTTGCCCCAATGTGCATCACTTTACACTTGTCTACATTGAAACGCATCTGCCATTTGGCTGCCCATTCCCCCAGTTTGGAGAGATCCCTCTGGAGCTCTTCACTATCCCTTCTGGTTTTCACCAACTGGAAAAGTTTTGTGTCATCCGCAGACTTGGCCATCTCGCTGCTTATGCCCGTCTCCAGGTCATTTATGAACAAGCTGAAAAGCATGGGTCCCAGGACGGATCCTTGGGGCACTCCGCTTTTCACCTCTTGCCATTGTGAAAATTGTCCATTGACACCCACTCTTTGCTTCCTGCTCCCCAACCAGTTTTTAATCCAAAAGATAAAAAACAAAACACTGCACTTTGGAGTAAGATATTTTCCAAAAATTAAAATAGATTACTTTTCTAATTAGAACTAGTACCATGGCAGCATCTGTTGGCAGTAAGTATATCACCTACCGAGTACACTTTAAAATTATTTAAAGTTACTAAAAATGAGGAATGAGAAAAGCACATAACACCACTTTCTGCCTTTCAAATAATGAAATATGTGGAAAAGATAACACCCTTTTCCAGCAGCAAACCTACCATTCAGCTGGGGGGGGGGGGAATTGCCCCCCAGGCACTTCCCATCGGAGGCCTCCCATTGCATGCCAAAAGCGTTCTGAAGGGTTCAGAATGCCTCTAAATAATACTTCTGGTTTTCCGACAAAAACTATTATTCAAAAGCGTATTATTCAAAAGCGTTCTGAACCTTTCAGACCGCTTTTGGCATGCGATGTAACATCGCACGAGACTCCAGGAGCTTAAAGTGAATGGTTGCCCATCTAGGGTCCTGCAAAGACTGGGAATGCTGCTGCCATTTTCAAACACCCCTACCAATGGGGCATGTGCTGCATCCTGCAGTTGAGGAGGGCAGTCAGGGAGGCCTCCTCCAGGTAAGGGAATGTTTGTTCCTTTATCTCAGAGCTGCATTGCCCTTACCCCGGTGCTGGAAAGTTGGTCAGGACTGTGCCCTTGAAGTATTCTTTAGAGCGCACTCCTAACCTGGAGTTAGGCTGGCACAGTTAGGCCAGCAAAGTTTGGCCTGCAAGCATAAGGGGCACCATAAAGTACGTTTGGACCACTCTCAGAGTCAGAGAGGCCAGCACGCAGACATGTGCCATCCTCCCGGATTCTGAGAGTGGTCCAACAGTGCTTTATGGTGGCCCTTGTGCCAGCCAGACCTTGCTGGCCTAACTTGTGCGACCTAACTCCAGGTTAGGATTGCACTCTTAATCTGTGAAATGGGCAAATTTCAAACAAACCACAAGGTCAGGCACTAAATCAACACAAGGCTTTTGAACATTGCATCATTTCTTTGCAAGAAAGAAACAAAAGCAATACCTCTATAGATACCTCTATATATTTAATCCCAGCTAACTGGGCAAGAGGCACTTTTTCAAGTGGTGTCCCTCTTATATTTAGCAGGGGGAGAGTAATGGTCCCTCTTCACCACTCTGCAGTGTCTTGTCTAGTGGCTGTTGGTAGTCTGCATTTTTTTAGATTGTGAGTCCTTTTGGGAAAGGGAGCCATTTAACTTTATTTTTGCCTGTAAACCGCTTTGTGAACTTCTTGTTGAAAAGCAGTACATAAATACTCATTGATTGATTGATTGATTGATTGATTGATTGATTGATTGATTGATT
>JAJKFI010000033.1:3438976-3525310 GCA_029204185.1 Lerista edwardsae
AATAATAATAATAATAATAATAATAATAATAATAATAATAATAATAATAATAATACTTGGATTTATATACCGCCTTTCTTAGGTCACCAGATTTCTCTAGTGACTATAACTCAAGGCGGTTTACATGGGCAGACTTTATTCATAAACCCGAAGGTTTTTACAATTTATACAGAAATGTTCTATCTTTCAAGAACTACACACATACAGATGGATCTTTCTGGATTTAGTCCTTCTTTCTGGCCACCTGTTTGTCTTCTTGCTGGCTGTTAAGCGGCTTCCCTGCTCCCACCAGAGAATCGGCTGAACTTTGGCACAACTCCCCCTCACACAAGGCAGCCGAAGCTCAGCTGTTAATCAGTCGCAATTAACGAGGTCTGCTGCTCACAGAGACTTCCAGCTGTCCCGAACTGGCGACCTTCAGATCTTCAGCTCTTATCTTCAGGCAAACGGAGGCATTAACCCTCTCGACTAAATCTTCTGCCCCAATACAATTTTAAAAATCAAAATACTGATATTTAAAATTAATTTTGATTTAGGTTTCAGTTAAATGGTTGATGCTGCTTAAAACCAGATTGGCGCTTGAGGGCACAGTCATCATGATGCAATCATAACTAAGTTCCACTGAAGGTGATGAAACTGGACAAATTGTGATTAACGGGGCAATCCTAAAAGGTGAGCAGCAGTGACACAACGGCATAGTGTCGCCGCTGCACAACTAGTGCCGATGGAGGGCGCTGAGCAGCACCCCCGTGTTGGCGCTAAAGCAACGGGACTGGCTCTGCAGGCATCACCGGTTCTGTTGTGCCGCGCTGCGCCTTCCTCACATTGGCTGAAGCCGGCCAGCGCAAGGGAAGCACCATTGTTGGACGAGGGAGGAAGTGGGTGGGGAGAAGGCCGATTCTGGGAGGGACGTGGGCGGGACGTGAGAGGGATGTCGGCAGGCCAGCAGGCAACTCTGCCCGTAAGGGAGGTTTGGAAAAGGCTTTGGAAAAAGGAAAAGGCTTTGGAAAAGGCTTCTATAATTTCTAATTAACTGGGATCAATTCCGGAAGAAGCCAATTTTAAAAAACTATGCCAATTTTACAGGCTGCAGAAAAGACGCAGCTGAGAACAGGTGGCAAACAGCAAACCAAAAGCGGTTTTTCATATACCCCAATTTTGGGGCATAGCCTTAATTTTAAATTCCATAAGTGAAAGGCTATTGAGAGGTCATTTGGAAAATCAAAACAGTGGCAACAGTGTTAAACCTTTCCACCTATGCCACTTATCTAGTCTTGTTCACTCTTGTTCTTGTTCACTCCTGATGTGGCGTTTTCAATTTGTTTTTAAGCTTATAGGGCTGTCATTGCAACATTTGGACGCACCATATCTCCTGGGTCTTTTTCCATATTTTGTGTTGGGACTCTCCTTTCTAATCCCAGTTAAAAATTCTAGGATTCTAGCCTTTACCCAATTATTACCTCTAGACCAGTGCTGTCCAAACCCCAGTCGGCGGGTCAGGTCCAGAGTTTGGAAAACCCTGAGCTGCGATTACCATTCTATCGCATTACCACGTTGCATCCAACACAGGGATGCTCTGGGCAGTTGTGTCTGCCCAGACATCCTGCTGCATAGCCTTCTGGGATGCTAGGCAATAGATGTGACTGCCCAGCGTGTCCCTGTGCACGGTTCAGCTTGGACACAACACAGCAATGTGGCAGAACAGTAATCATCAGTCAGGATGGCTTTTCAGGGACATAGCAGTCTCCAATTTGGAGGATGCTGTTCTAGACAAACTCCCAAGTTTCAACTTCTTTTAAATCATTCAACTTTTGATTGTTGGACTTTAAGAAACACCTACATCACAGGTTACAGGCCATGACGGTTAGTGCAACCTCCTTACTTCAGAGGTAGACTATCTCGGAGTGCCGGATGCAGGGGAGTGGCAACAAGATGCACATGTCTTGTGTATACCCTGAGGCATCTGGTGGGCCACTGTGAGATACAGGAAGCTGGACTAGATGGGCCTTTGGCCTGATCCAGTGGGGCTCTTCTTATGTTCTTGTGTTTTATACAAGCACATACACATACAAAACTGATGTTAAAGAAGCCTGGCAGTTTTCCTTCCACTGCTAACACAGGACTACTACCACTACCTACTTCCACTAGGTACCACTACTAGTACCACTACTACTTCAGTACTTCCAGCACCACAATGAGGCTAACCTTCTCTCAGGTCTCCTTCCCTGGGAGAAGCCAAAGAGGTTCCACTTTCTAGGGTTGACTCTAAAGAGGCCAACCACCCTCACCTGAACCTCTTCACACACGAGGAGCTCTATTGATTTCTACCATCAATACAAGACTAGGACCTACACGAAACAGCAATTCATCCCCTTCCCCCCTGGGTAAGGATGCTGGCCCGCCAATGGGCCTCCTCAAGCCTGCGCCAGCGATTTTGCAGGCACAGGCAGGCTGCAGAACCTCTTTGTCGGGCCGTGCAGCTTGACATGAAGATTAGGATCCAGCGGTGGAGGCCACCACAAGTCCCACCCCTGCTCTGGCCCCCCCACCCAGTTCCCCCCTTCCCGCCTGCCCAGAAAGAGTGCACTGGCAGCAGTGGTGTTGCAGCCCACTGGCTCCATGTGGGCTCCTCCAGGCATCGGGGCCTGGCGTTGAGCTGGCATTGGCAATATGCCCTTACTGCCAGCAGTGGAAGTGCCTTACAGCATTTTCACGACACTGGTGCCAGCGGTAAGGGCTAACCACTGGTGCTGGTCTACTTAGGATTGGGCCCTCAGTTGATCACAGTTCTGGGCTGCCAGAAGAGCTTTTTAAAACTTACTTACATTTAGTGGTGGCAGCAAAACATGAAAGTGCTGTACTAATAGCAGCTATGGTCAGGTTGCTACTCTCCTTAAGAGAGTAGTGCCTGACCTAAGGTTGGGAACTGCTGGTCTACACTAACAGCCTGTGGTTCATCATGGCTTCAAACAGGGATTGTTGTCAGCCTTACCCTAGGTGCAATCCTAACCTGGAATGAGGCCGGCACAGTTAGGCCAGTAAAGTTTGACCGGCACAAGGGACACCGTAAAGTATGTTTGGACCACTCGGAGTCAGAGAGGCCAGTACACAGATGTGCACCATCCTCCCTGACTCTGAGAGCACAATCCTAAACTGGAGTTAGGCTGGCATAAGCTAAGCGAGCAAAGTTTGGCCAGCACAAGGGCCACCGTAAAGTGTTTTTTGGACAACTCCCGGAGTCAGGGAGGATGGCTCACATCTGTGTGCTGGCCTCTCTGACTCCGAGAGTGGTCCAAACATACTTTACGGTGGCCCTTGTGTTGGCCAAACTTTGCTGGCTTTGCTTATGCCGGCCTAACTCAGTTTAGGTCCAAACACACTTTGCTGTGGCTCTTGTGCCAGGCCTAACTGTGCCGGCCTAGCTCCAGGTTAGGATTGTGCTGCCAGAGACGTCAAGGGCTAAACCTAGGACTCCTGCGCATGCAAAGTACATTGTCTGCCACTGAGCAATGGCCCATCCTCAAGCTTGAATGAGTTTACAGCCCCCGCTTGAATTAGTGGCGCTAGTCAAGAGACTAGACTGAAGTTCAAACCACTAAGCCTTTCCCTTCTCCTTCTGGGTGTGCAAGTAAGCACATATGTATATACATACTAATCCTTATAAGCCCTAATTGTGTTTTGTTTGTTTTTTTGTTCATCTGTACAATGTCACTGATCTCCATGACATAAAAAGCAAGCTGTGGTTTCTCTGGCTTTGGAAGTGAACAACATGGGATCTTTTGAAAGGAAGATGATGTCATGGCAGCGGTCGCGAACATTCTTGTTACCTCTCTATTCCACGAGAGTCCTCAATTATGGTTGCCTGGTCTTTCGACTGAAGAGATTCCAGAAAGATGGACTGCCACAGTAATTGCACCATTTAATCTTCAGATGTGAAGACTGATCACTCCAGTCTGATGAAATTACATCCACCATGTTATTTTCTCAATTTGCACAAAATGTATACACAATGGAGGCTGCAGAAATGTATACTTAGCTTTAAGTTGTCAGAATGTGCATGCCTATCAGTGGTCCCCCCCCCAAACCATTAAAATAATCTATTAACCAAAGATTGGAGCATTTAAAAAAAAAAACACTCATAGCATGATAGTTTTTTTCATTTGTATCCAGCTCTTCTTCCATAGTTCCTTATTCCCTCATGCCCACTTTAGTTTCACAGCAACCCTGTGAGGTAGGCCAGGCTGATAGTGTCTTAGCCCAAGACTACCCAGTGAGCTGCAGCCTCCCTTGCCCTCCCCCAGTACTTAACCACTACACTGTACTGGATCTCCTATTTCAACTCGGGTTCATTAGAAGCTTCTTTTCAGTATCACGATGTACAGAAACCACACATATCCTCATTTTGAGCCTTGCAGTCCACAAAAATTTCCAGCTCCAAAGCATATGCTTTTTTAGACAAAATGTTCAGGAAATAATGCCCTACCATTCACACATGCTTTATTTATAGAAGTGCATTACCCACGAGGAAGAGCATTATTCACCATTGCTCACAAGATGTGCGCCTCACTCTTTTCTCTCCCCCTCCCAAGATATCCCAACTCTCACAGCCCAGTCCTAACTTATGCTGGATTGGTGAGGCCGGTGGGCCTGCACCAAATCCAGTGCATCTTAGGTGTGCTGGGGAGCCTCCCTGGGGCAAGGGCACGTTCGTCCCCTTGCCCCAGGGGAGGCTCCAGCCGCCTCATTGGGTTCCTCAGAACTGAGGAAGCCACGTGGCCCAAACTGGGGCTGCACAGCCTCTTGACAGGGCCTCGGATGCGGCCTAACAGATGCATCCCAACCCCGCCCCCTCTCCAGGCCAGCACGCCTGCCAGCCCCCCCACTCCCCGCCCATCCCCCGCCCAGTTCTGCCTCCTCCCCACCCTCTCACCTCCCAGAACCTCCCCTGCGCCAGCCAAGTTCAGCAGGCGCACAGGAGGTTCCCCATTGGTGCTCTCAGGCTGGCGCTACGAGTAGCGTAGGCCCAAGCTCTATAGCGCCATTGCGGGGGTGCCGCTCAGTTCCCCCGTGTCAGCACTAATGACGTAGTGCCGACGCAATGATGTTGCTTCGGTGCTACAGGCGCTTGGGATTGCACCCTCAAAGTACAGTTTAAGGGACACTTCCTGAATTGCCCAGATATATGCATTTAGTGTTGTCCAAGTGACTGGAAGCCGCAGTCGATCCCAGCTTCCCCATGCATGATACACACAGGTGGAAACACACATTTGTTCTGTGCACATATTAACTGTGTGACTCTGCCTCAGTCCAAAACTAGAATACGATACTGAGAATGTCCTTAGAAAGGCAACTGAAGATGGTGATTGGTGTTAGACCAGTGGTATTCAAACTGTGGGTCAGGACCCATTTGGTGGGTAGTGACCTGATATCAGGTGGGTCGTGGAAAGCTGGTGTATTGGAAAAGGCAGGAGATACCCCCCCCAGCAGTTAGGGAATGGTATCAGCAGTGGCCCCTTGTCCAAATAAGCCAGGAAGTACAGGAAGTACAGCCAGAGCTTCTGCAAGCCTCAGGAGCACAGCTGCCCTGCCTAGGCAAGCTAAGGAGGGCCCTGACTATAAAGGAAAGGTGATTAGCACATGTTCAGAAGGGTGTGGCTGATGAGCTAGAGCCTGCCCAGCAACAAACACCGATTGGCCTGCCTTAGTATAAAGTTGGAGGCAGGGGCTGCAGTAAATTAGCACTGGGTAAGTGCAGCACCGGGCAGGGGGAGGGAGGGGCGGGCGGGCGGGCGGGCGGGCGGGCGACTGACTGACTGACTGTTGGACAACCAGACGGACGGACGGACTGGATACTTGGTTATTGGAACTGTGAGTGGGTTCCTGTGGTGCCTTCGTTGGGGAATTGTTGTGTGGCTGCTACATCCCTGGAGCCACCAACTGGAGGAGGTAGGTATGGCTTAGGTAAGCTGACTGCCTATTGTTTGGTGGTGGGGTTTTGTGGTGCCAAGTTAGACTTTGAGTATCTTGAGCTAAGCTGGTGATGAGGGCAGTCTGGAGGAGGCTGGCCAGCTGATGAATCCAAGCATGGCTGCTGGAAGAGAGAAGAACCAATGGGTGAAGGAACCCTCTCCCTCTTGCCTATCTCTGAGGCTGCTTAAAGGAGAAACTAGTCAGCCTAGTGTGGGCATCAGGGCCCTTGGGGAGGCCCAGCAGGGAGTTTCTGGCAGAACAGCTGGGAGCAGCCATCTTGGAAACTGCAGACCTTACTCTGTCTATATTCCTTTTGTGAGTGTTAACAGTTTGAATTTTCAAGTGAGAGTTTTTTAAAATTTTCTTTTTAGTTCACCGCTTTTACATATTATTTTGTCCTAATCCTGCTTTCTGTCAGGGATGTTTCATGGTTGTGCAATTGCTGCAGTCCAAGAATGCCAATTTGGATTTCAGGAGTGTCATTTTATTATGTTACAATGGCAGCACTTCCTGCTGGATGATGTCACTTCCTGCCATAACATCACTTCCAGGTTGATGACATCATTTCCGGTGGGTCCCAACACAAGTGCCATTCTAAAAAGTGGGTCCTGGTCTAAAAAGTTTGAATATCACTGTGTTAGACCATCAACGCCATTTGCGTAATCTTTTGTAAGATGAATAAAGGTCCATCTAACCCAGCATCGTTTCCCACAATGACCAAACAGGTGCTGCTGAGAAGCCCACAAGCAGGGCATGAATGAACAAATGAAAAACATGAATGAAACTTGAGGTGACATCTAGATGATCACCATGACTACCAGCCATTGATGGATGTCTGAAGCAGTGGCCATGACCACATCGCATGGGAGTGAATAAATTAATCATGCATCGTATTTTTATTTATGTGCCACTTTTTTATACCACCACATGTTATACATCCTCCTAAGAGTTCAGGGTGCTGTACATGGTTCCTCCCCTCCTTTTGTTTTTCACAACAGCCCTGTGAGGTAAGTGAGGCTGAGAAATCTTCCTAGGTGATCTTGGGCTGACCGGCCCAAGGTCACCCAGGAATCTTCATGGCTGAGCAGATTTCCAGATTTAAGTCCAACTCCTGAACCACTACACCAGGACTTCGTTCTTGAGTCCAGAAGCATAACTAGGGCCGAGTGTGAAGGGCACCTTCCCCGGGCACTATGCCAAAGGGGGGCTTTTGACTGCCCTTGAGGCTTCCCTGTTTGTTCTCCTTTGAAGGGGAGCCTCTACAGGAGAGGAATGGGGAGCACAAAGCTGCCACAGTGAGCACTCCCTCCTTCAGGGAGAACCTGGAAGTGATGTCACGATGCTATGTGATGTCATGACATCCCTGCCCCAGTGCCTGGGGCAGCATGTTATGTCCCTGCCTGAATCTACACCAATCTATTACATATAGGATCAACAAGTCAAACCCTAAAAGGAACAAGAATCCCAAAGCATTGTGTTAGTTGGTCAAAAAGCATCAGAAGAGGTTGCCTTCAGTCTCATGCTGAAGCAGCAATTGAATTCATTGCTTTGCAGGAAGGAATATATCTTCGGATGAACTAGCTCTACTCCCCTCTTCTGAACTTAACTCCCACAGCAATTTCCACTCCCCTCTCCACCCATCATGTTATGTGGCTCCATGAAAATAGCACATCAAACGTTCCTTCAGTTAAACCAGAGCATCTATACAAGAGGAAAAAATATATTCCTGGCCCAGATTCCCAATCTGTTTCTTTTAAACCCAATAACATTTATATTGTAGGGCTTAAGGGCAGAGGGCTTCACAGGACTGAAAATAAGCCTGTAAATGCAAAACATAAAAAAGAGTATTTGGTATATGGTATTCTTATATTTCAATATTCCTTTGATATTCTACTATGAAAACTACACTTGCTGGGGTTTTATGCATTTTTCTGCATTTCCCCCTCTTTGATTTCCTTTGACTTTTTCCCTTTTGAATTGGGTTCCTGTAATCACTGGACTGCAGGCAAGAAATACTTGATATTTACTTGCTTATGGAAGGCTACTGTAGGCAACTGTTTATTGGCTATGATAGTTTACCATTTGTTCTTTGCCTGGCAACCAGATTGCTATGCTGCCTGTTTGTACCCAAGGGAGATGCGAGGCAGCACAGAAGCTACCTTGACCTCTTCCCACATCAGCAGCCATGGAACCTGACGTTGGCTTGTTTTCCCCTTCTTTCCTCATCCCTTTTCCTTTTACATTCTGCCTTTTATACTGAAAGCCAATATTTTAAATTGTGTTAAGAACTTTGGCAGAAAGGTGGTATATAACTGTAGTAATTGATCCAACATTTAATGGAAATCAATGAGGATGAAAATAAAACTGGCCAGAAAGCAGGTTTATAGCACATTCCTACCCGTTTTACTTGGAGGTAAGCCTCACTGTGTTCAATGGGACTTATTCCCAAGTAAATGTGCTTTGGCTTGCAACCCAAATCCAAAACTTCAAAACGAAAGCACACCCAAAAGCATTAGCATGACATTATACAGGCATGCTGCGGTATCTGCTGTACTTCTAATTTGGTACACCCCCATCCCTGTGGATACCTGAAACTGTGGATAGATGCCTTTTTAAAGTTAGGGGGAACATCAGTGGTATTGCTGCAACAAGGTAAAAAAAGAGATTTGTTTAATGTTTATCTTTTAAATAGACTTCCTAGTATCCATGGTATCTGTGGATAACTGAAACTGTGGATACCAAATCAGTGGATACCGGGACAGGCCTGTATCTTCTTTTTGTTTTGTTTTGTTTGTTAAATCACTTAGTACAAGACAACACTCCCTGTCTGTTTTGCACATGGTTCTGTATAAGGAAGCATTCATTGTTTCTATGCTCAAGATGGGAAACAGATAAAAATGGGTAGACACTCAGAAGTAGTAAGGATTAAAAGGAAGATTCAAGCCTGATTTTTTCCCCATACGAAACAAATTGTTTCCTATTACCTTAAACAAACAAACAAATGTTTCCTATTACCTTAAATGATCCAAAGAATTTACTTGTTTTTAGAAAGACATAAACATGCGGTGTTACGGCCTTTTTTGCAGAACATCACAATTCTGCAATGTACGCCCCAGATTTTTAAGTTATTCTTCTTAAGGTGAAGCAGTAAACATAGCCAATACCTGTTTATTCAGAAGGAACCAGGAATCTGGACAAATTTGTTCGCTTCACTGTAATTTGCAAGCCATTATGTCATATGCCTCTTTCTCTGGACAAATTAACTCATCAACCAACATGACTAAGATGACAACAATCAGTTTGGCAAGCATTCATTATACAGAAATCAGTTAAAAAAGTTTTTAACACAGAAAGGGCAGCAAAAGAATTGGAAGGCATTAAGGAAGTTAAAACTGAACAAAGAGCACCCATCCCACATGCACAAAGCAAGGAAAAAGCAAGGGAAGATGTGTTTGAGAGGCAACTCAGAATGGCTCGTACCCAGCTGACTTCAAGGAATGCAAGAAATGGTTAGCATTTTCCCACTCTCTCCATTATCTCTGTATTTGTACCTGTATGTTAACCATGAGTATGGTGTTGATGTTTGAAGATTTCTGTGCAGCCTTTCTTACCATAGGCAACTCAAGAAAATATTTCTTTACCCAGCATGTAATCCTGTGGAAAGGAGTTCCACAGATGACTCCTACCACAGTCCTGATCCAGATTTATCTCTGCGTCCCTCCTCAGCAGAATGTCAGAAATGGGTGCCTAGGCATATACAGCTGAACATACCCATTGGGAACCACATTCACACAGGATTTCTGATTGCATAACTGTACGGCAAAAGCCAGAACCTATGAGAAGAGGTAAACTGTGCCTAGGCCTGAGGTCAAAAGGGGATCCAGGAGCCCCTTTTGCTATTTTTTGATAGGTGTGCTATCGTCCTCCCGATCAAAAACTTGAAGGTGACCTTGAAATGAGGAAACAAATCAGGGCAGTGACCAAGAGAGGCAGGATTGTAATCATGGGGGACTTCAATTATCCTCATATTGACTGGGTCAACTGCTGCTCTGGTCAAGAAAGAGAGACCGGATTCCTTGACGAGCTGAATGACTGTGCCTTAGAGCAGCTAGTCATGGAGCCGACCAGAGGACAGGCGACTCTGGATTTAATATTGTGTGGTACTCGGGACCTAGTTAGGGATGTAAGTGTTACTGAGCCATTGGGGAACAGTGACCATGCTGCGATTGGTTTTGCCATGCATGTCCAGGAAAGAGTGCAGAGCAAATCTGACACAAGAACCCTTGACTTTCGAAGGGCAGATTTCCCTCAGATGAGGAGACTAGTTAGACAGAAATTGAAAGGGAAGGTAAAAAGAGTCCAATCCCTCCAGGCTGCGTGGAGGCTGTTTAAAAAAACAGTAGTAGAGGCCCAGCGGAAGTGTATACCGCAAAGAAAGAAGGGTTCGACAAGGTCCAGGAGGGTGCCTGCATGGCTGACAAACAAAGTTAGAGAAGCTGTAAAGAGCAAAGAAGCTTCCTTCCGTAAATGGAAGTCTTGCCCCAGTGAGGAGAATAAAAAAGAACATAAACTCTGGCAAAAGACAAGTAAGAAGGTGATACGGGAGGCCAAGAAAGCGTTTGAGGAACGCATGGCTAGCAACATAAAAGGGAATAATAAAAGCTTCTTCAAATATGTTAGAAGCAGGAAACCTGCCAGAGAGGTGGTTGGCCCGCTGGATGGTGAGGGAGGGAAAGAGGAGATAAAAGGGGACTTGGAGATTGCAGAGAAATTAAATGAATTCTTTGCGTCCGTCTTCACAGCAGAAGAACTTGGGCAGATACCACAGGCCGAACAGCCCTTCCTAACGAAGGAATTAAATCAGATACTGGTTAATAAATAAGATGTTTTAGATCAAATTGATAAACTACATATAAATAAGTCACCAGGCCCAGATGGTATACACCCAAGAGTAATTAAGGAACTAAAGAACGAAGTTGCTGACCTCTTAACTAGAGTATGCAACTTGTCCCTTCAAACGGCCACGGTACCAGAGGATTGGAGGATAGCCAATGTCACGCCAATCTTTAAAAAAGGGAGAAGGGGGGACCCTGGAAACTACAGGCCTGTCAGCCTAACGTCTGTTCCGGGTAAGATGGTGGAAAGCCTCATCAAAGATAAAATCCTAAAACATGTAGAGGAACAAGTACTGCTAAAGGAAAGTCAGCATGGCTTCTGTAAGGGTAAGTCTTGCCTCACAAACCTTTTGGAATTCTTTGAAAAGGTCAATAGGCACGTGGATGTGGGTGAACCTGTGGATATCATATACCTGGATTTTCAGAAGGCATTTGACACGGTCCCCCACCAAAGACTGCTGAAGAAACTTCACAGTCAGGGAATAAGAGGGCAGGTCCTCTTATGGATCCAGAATTGGTTGAGGGCCAGGAAACAGAGAGTGGGGGTCAATGGGCAATTTTCAGAATGGAGAGAGGTGAAAAGCGGAGTGCCCCAGGGATCTGTCTTGGGGCCCGTGCTTTTCAACTTATTCATAAATGACCTGGAGACAGGGATAAGCAGTGAGGTGGCCAAGTTTGCAGATGACACAAAAATTTTCCGGGTGGTAAAAACCAGAGACGATTGTGAAGAGCTCCAGAAGGATCTCTCCCAGTTGGGGGAATGGGCAGCCAAATGGCAGATGCGTTTCAACATAGACAAATGTAAAGTGATGCACGTTGGGGCCAAAAACCAAAACTTTACCTATAGGCTAATGGGTTCTGAGCTGTCTGTGACAACTCAGGAGAGAGATCTCGGGGTGCTGGTGGACAATTCAATGAAGGTATCGACCCAGTGTGCGTCAGCAATTAAGAAGGCCAATTCCATGCTTGGGGTCATTAAAAAAGGGGTTGAGAATAAAACAGCCAATATTATCATGCCATTGTACAAATCAATGGTAAGGCCACACCTGGAATATTGTGTCCAGTTCTGGTCGCCGCATCTCAAAAAGGACATAGTGGAGTTGGAAAAGGTGCAGAAGAGAGCAACTAAAATGATTACGGGGCTGGGGCACCTCCCTTATGAAGAAAGACTGCAGCGTTTGGGGCTCTTCAGTCTAGAAAAAAGGCGCCTGAGGGGGGACATGATTGAGACATACAAAATTATGCATGGAAGGGATAAAGTCGATAGAGGGATGTTCTTTTCCCTCTCTCAAAACACCAGAACCAGGGGGCATCCACTAAAGCTGAGGGTTGGGAGAGTTAAAACAGATAAAAGGAAGTACTTTTTTACCCACCGGGTAGTTAATCTGTGGAACTCCTTGCCACAGGAGGTGGTGATGGCATCTGGTCTTGATGCCTTTAAGAGGGGATTGGACAGATTTCTGGAGGAAAGGTCCATCATGGGCTATAGGCAATGATGGATTGTGCAACCTCCTTACAAAGGTGGTGGGCTACTGGTACCGGGTGCAAGGGAGTGGCAACAGGATGTAAGCATCTTGTTGTTACATGCCTCCCTGGGGCACCTGGTGGGCCGCTGTGAGATACAGGAAGCTGGACTAGATGGGCCTTTGGCCTGATCCAGCAGGGCTCTTCTTATGTTCTTATGTTCAAAGCAGCGGCCCCAAAAATTTCCTGAGATCTCAGAATATGTTTGCATACATTTATTTTATGTATTTAAAAGATTTTTACCCCGCCTTTTTCCTCAGTAAAGGGGACTCAAGGGGACTTACAAGGTGAATAAAAACAATATTAAAACAATATCTTGAAAACATCAAAATAACAACATCAGTTAAAACAGCAGAGAAACCAGGAGCACCAACATTAAAACCATTTCATTAAAAGTCGGCAGCCAACCATTCACTCCAACGCCCTTCGAAATAAAAAAGGTTTAGGGCCCCGCTGAAAGGCCTCCAGTGAGGGAACAGTTCTTTTTGAAAATTTTTATTTTTACATATATATATATAGGCATGGCCCTTTCATGGATCACTGCCTTGTCGTGGCGAAGGGGCTTGAGTAGCTCAATGAAGCTGTGAGCTATGCCATGTAGGGCTACCCAAGATGGACAGGTCACAGCAGAGAGTTCTGACTAAACGTGGTCCGCTGGAGAAGGAAGTGGCAACCCACTCCAGTACTCTTGCCAAGAAAACCCCATGGATTACAGAACAAAAAGGCTAAACGATATGACACTGGAAGATGAGACCCTCAGGTCGGAAGGTGTCCATTATGCTACTGGGGAAGAGCAGAACACAAGTACTAGTAGCTCCAGAAAGAGTGAAGTAGCTGGGCCAAAACTGAAAGGAAGCTCAGCTGTGGATGTGTCTGGAAGTGAAAGGAAAGTGCGATGCTGCAAAGAACAATACTACATAGGAACCTGGAACGTCAGATCTATGAATCAAGGCAAGCTAGATGTGGTCAAACGTGAGATGTCAAGGCTGAACATCGACATCCTGGGAGTTAGTGAACTAAAGTGGACAGGAATGGGAGAATTTAATTCAGATGACCATTATATTTGCTACTGTGGGCAGGAATCCCTTAGAAGAAATGGAGTAGCCTTCATAGTGAACAAGAGAGTGAGAACAGCAGTACTGGGGTATAACCTCAAAAATGATAGAATGATTTCCATTAGGATCCAAGGCAAACCTTTCAACATCACAGTAATCCAAGTCTACGCCCCAACCACTGGTGCTGATGAGGAAGAAGTTGACCGCTTCTATGAAGACCTAGAACAGCTTCTAGAATTAACATCCAAAAAAGATGTCCTTCTCATCATAGGGGATTGGAATGCTAAAGTAGGCAGTCAAGAGGTAAGAGGAATAACAGGCAAGTTTGGTCTTGGAGTACAAAATGAAGCAGGGCAAAGACTGATAGAGTTCTGTCAGGAGAACACATTAGTCATAGCAAACACCCTTTTCCAGCAACACAAACGGCGACTGTACACATGGACTTCACCAGATGGTCTACATCGAAATCAGATTGATTACATTCTTTGCAGCCAAAGATGGAAAAGTTCCATACAGGCAGTCAAAACAAGACCTGGAGCTGACTGTGGCTCAGATCATCAGCTTCTTCTTGCCAAATTCAGGCTTAAACTGAAAAAAGTAGGGAAAACCGCTAGGCCCTCCACGTATGACCTAAATCAGATCCCCTACGAATATACAGTGGAGGTGACAAATAGATTTAGGGGCTTAGATTTGGTAGACAGAGTGCCTGAAGAACTTTGGACGGAGGTCTGTAACATTGTACAGGAGGCAGCAACTAAAACCATCCCAAAGAGGAAGAAATGCAAGAAGGCAAAGTGGCTGTCTGACGAGGCTTTACAAATAGCTGAGGAAAGGAGAGAAGCCAAAAGCAAGGGAGAAAGGAAAAGATATACCCAACTGAATGCAGATTTCCAGAGAACAGCAAGGAGAGATAGGAAGGCCTTTCTAAATGAGCAATGCAAAGAAATAGAGGAAAACAACAGAATGGGGAGGACTAGAGAACTTTTCAAGAAAATTGGAGATGTCAAAGGACAATTTCATGCTAAGGTAGGCACAATAAAGGACAAAAATGGCAAGGACCTAACAGAAGCAGATGAGATTCAGAAGAGGTGGCAAGAATACACAGAGGAACTCTATAAGGCCGATCTTAATGTTCCTGATAACCACAGTGGTACAGTCACTGAGCTCGAACCTGACATCCTGGAGAGTGAAGTCAAGTGGGCTTTAGAAAGCCTCACTAACAACAAAGCTAGTGGAGGTGACAGCATTCCAGCGGAATTACTCAAAATCTTAAAAGAGGATGCTGTCCAAGTGCTGCTCTCCATATGCCAGCAAATTTGGAAAACCCAACAGTGGCCACAAGACTGGAAAAGATCAGTTTACATTCCAATCCCAAAGAAGGGCAATGCCAAAGATTGCTCGAATTACCGCACCATTGCACTCATTTCACATGCTAGCAAGGTCATGCTCAAAATCCTACAAGCTCGGCTTCAGCAGTATGTGAATCGAGAACTACCAGATGTACAAGCTGGTTTCCGAAGAGGCAGAGGAACTAGAGATCAAATTGCCAACCTTCGCTGGATCATGGAGAAAGCAAGAGAGTTCCAGAAAAACATCTACCTCTGCTTCATTGATTATGCTAAAGCCTTTGATTGTGTGGATCACAACAAACTGTGGCAAGTTCTTGAAGAGATGGGAGTTCCAGACCACCTGATCTGCCTTCTGAGAAACCTTTATGCGGGTCAGGAAGCCACAGTTAGAACTGGACATGGAACAACCGACTGGTTTAAAATTGGGAAAGGAGTACGACAAGGCTGTATATTGTCACCCTGCTTATTTAACTTATACGCAGAGTACATCATGAGGAAGGCAGGGCTGGATGACTCACAAGCTGGAATCAAGATTGCTGGGAGAAACATCAACAACCTCAGATATGCAGACGATACCACTCTACTGGCAGAAAGTGAGGAAGACCTAAAGAACCTTTTGATGAGGGTGAAAGAGGAAAGTGCCAAAATTGGTTTGAAGCTCAACATTAAAAAGACTAAGATCATGGCAACCACTCCCATCACTTCCTGGCAAATAGAAGGGGAAGAAATGGAAGCAGTGACAGACTTTATTTTCCTGGGCTCCAAGATCACCGCAGATGGTGACTGCAGCCATGAAATTAAAAGACGTTTACTTCTTGGGAAGAAAGCTATGGTGAACCTAGATAGCTTAATCAAAAGCCGAGACATCACCCTGCCAACAAAGGTTCGCATAGTCAAAGCGATGGTTTTCCCAGTAGCCATGTATGGCTGTGAGAGCTGGACCATAAGAAAGGCAGAGCGTCGAAGAATCGATGCTTTTGAATTATGGTGTTGGAGAAGACTCTTGAGAGTCCCCTGGACTGCAAAGAGATCCAATCGGTCAATTCTCCAGGAAGTCAAGCCTGATTGCTCCCTGGAAGGACAAATGCTGAAGCTGAAGCTCCAATACTTTGGCCACCTGATGAGAAGAGAGGACTCTTTAGAAAAGACCCTCATGCTGGGAAAGATTGAAGGCAAAAGGAGAAGGGGGCGACAGAGGATGAGATGGTTAGATAGTGTCACCGAAGCAATGAATATGAAATTGGGTGAACTCAGGAAGCTAGTGGAGGACAGGGAGGCCTGGCGTGCTGTGGTCCATGGGGTCGCGAAGAGTCGGACACGACTTAGCGACTGAACAACAACAACAACAACAACAATATAGGCATGGGGAATGGAAAGGATAGTACATAGGAAAAGGGTTCAGAGGTTCACACAAAAGGTCCACACTGATTACAGCTTAGTCATCTTACCTATATTAATGTTTGCATACAGTATGCAAACAGTTCTGAGTTCCAAAGGGAGGGCATTCCACAACCGAGGAGCCACCACGAAAAGGGCAGCCATATTGAAAACATGGGAAGAAGGGATGCTGGAAAGGGGGAGGGCTGTGTGGTTGTTTTGCTTGTGTCAAGGTTGCAAATAGGCTTTTTTTTCTTTCTGATTCACTTTGCTATTGGAAAATGGCTGAGAAAAAGCCCAAATTACTGTATTGCTGTGTTCTGAGGAAAGCAGCAGGCTCTGACGTCACAATGACGGCTTTTCTGGCCATGACATCACTTTCGGTGGGTCCCAGGCAGATTGTCATTCTAAAAGGTGGGTCCTGGTGCTAAACCGTTTTAGCACCACTACACTGCATTAACACCATGTCTCAAAGTTCTGCAGAACTCTGAAAGGCTGCATAGTCAATTCACTGTTTCTTTAAGTGAGGCATATTACGTAAGGGCAACTGGGATTTCTTTTCATCATGGTAATATCCATTTTCAAACTTCTGAAATGCTTCCTAAATAGGGAATAACAATTCACCTTCTTTCAAAAATAATGAATTCTCACGCACAGAAGATACTGTAGTTTGGTCATAACTTACAAGGTTGCTTGCAATCAACAAAAATCAGCATTTGACAATATTTACCAAAATAATAATTGGTGATGAAGTCTGGAGGTTCCTTTTCCTTGTTCCCGTCAAACTTTGTAGTGATATCTTGCTCCACAAATTTAGTGCTCTACAGCTATTGCTGTTTCTTTGTGAGAAACGAAGGGGGAAACTCTTTGTTTCTCTGTCATGTCTGAGCTGTCTCTTTCCATCATCAGAGGGTCCCGTGAGCACAAAACATACAAGCTGTCTCTGGGCCCTGTTTCCAATTTCTGCAAAACAGTAAATCCACTTGTTTTTATTTCTTTGTTCTGTAAACATCTCTCAGTCTCATATGGTAACTGCTGTTTATACAGATCAGTAACAACACAGGGCAGAGCACAATAAGATTATAGTATTACTTCAATATGTCCGAAACGCAGAAAAACAACAGCCACCCCAAACTTTTATACATGATCTTTAGAACAGGTTGGGGTTCTGTATGAATGTTCCATGGTATGGAAAAATCACCCAGGACCAGAAGATTTTTCCACCACTGCCAGGCCTTATTTAAGAAGCAATACGCTACTGGTTGGATTTTATGTAGTTCTGTTTATACCACCTGCATAGGGGTGGTTTTTTTTGATGATGAACACAAAACGCCAAATTATGAGAATTCCTACTCATAACACTACATAAAACAAAATTTAGATCAAATCTCAAAATAACACCACTTTTGCTTATTTTTGACAGTTTGACACAAATTTAGATCAATTTCACAAAAATAACGCCACTTTTATTTATTTTTGACACAGTTTTGAGGGATCCACAAATAGTTTTCAGTAAGGGATCAGGAGGAGGAGTGGCAGAAACAGGAAGAAGCTTGCTTAAACTTGCATGCACACATGTTCATAGTTCACAGTGCATGCTGGGGTGACTTTAATGGAATGTGAAAGTAGTAAGCAGCAGTTTCTTGATGCTCCAAGCAGCAATCAGAGTGCAACTTGGAAACTTTTGAGCAGGTCATTTCGGGCTGGGATGTGTGTGCCAGTGATTGTTTGCCTTTGCAGGGCCTTTCACGCTTATTTATTGTGCTGTTTGTACAATTTGCAATACAAATTTGGATTAAAAAACATAACACCGCACTTTGCTGTTTTAATCAAGACATTTTGGAAAAAATATCACCAAAAAACCCCACCCCTACACACGCAGGATTATTAATTGCCCAATGGATAAATTGTGCGATTTGATTCCTTGAAGACAACATGGATAACATGAGTTGAATACTGTACTATGAGGCAGGTTCTGGGGTCCGGGCACAAGAGGTTGGGGATAGTCAAACCTGTGCATTGTTTTAAGACCCAAGGATGGGCTCTGAAGAATATCCATCCAAAATAAGAAACAGGGCCGGCCGCTGGAGCGATGGGGCTCAATGTGGGACATTCTGATGGGGCCCTCCCCCTCCCCACAGGACCCACCACCACCACTCTTCATACTGCCATGGCAAGAAGAGTGCTTGTGGTGTTGCGTGCGTAGTGCAACACCCAGAAATAGTTGGCAGTGATGTGATGACATCACCACCAACTGCTTCCAGGTGGCCCATTTTGGTCCATTTGGAGACAGGGTGGAGGGAAGGCAGAATGAGGGCAGAATTTTGGGGTGGGGCAAGGTGGGGTAGAGCAGGCCCATGGCGGCACTGGCCTGGGGATAGGGGTGGGACCAGCCTCCAGCACAGGGCAGAGCCTAACCCCAACCCCAACCCCTAACCCTTACACGGGTCTCTTGGAGTCGCATCAGCGATTTTGCTGGCACAGCTTCAAGTAGCCCTGTTGGGACAGCTGCAGAGCAACACAGAATAAAAGGAATAAATTCCCCTTTCTCCAGGTTGTACCACCATGCATGCAGAACCAACCCCATGCTGGATACGGGTCAGACAAGCTGACCGCCCTGTTGTAATGCAACTTAGGGTTGGGCTGCCCCAGGGCCAGCTTTAAGCCAATGTAACAATGTCGTCACATCCGGCCCTGTGCTTCAGGGGCCCCCGCACTAGCAGGGTGAGCATATTGCCTGTGGCTGCAGCTGGGATCTCTATGGGCTGTAAGTTAGTGGGGCGAGCAGAGCAGCTTTACCTTGCTCTCTCCCACCTGCCTCTGCCTCTGAACAGCCCAAAATGAGCCACCTGGAAGCAGTTGGCGGTGATGTTATATGTGGAAGTCCACATGCCATGCTTTGCACGTAGCACAAACAAAGCTCTTGGTGAGTGGGGGCCCCACAGGGAGGGTTGGGGGCCCCACAGGAATGCCCCACATTGGGCCCCGCTGCTGCTAGAGCCAGCCCTGGGCTGCCCAATGGCAACTTGGGCCAGAATTGCCTTTGCCCAAGTGAGAAGACAACTGGAAAAGGCAGTTCTAGCCACTGTCATAGCCACACTGGACTATTGTCAGTAGTTCACTTCTGAAGAGTGTTTGGAAACATGCACAGTTCCGTCAACCTTTTCTCATGATTGCATCTCTCTGATGTTTTGCTAACTGTACCACCATATCTGGGAAGCAGAAGGCAGTCTCAGTAAGGTGGGTAGTTTTCAGATGTGCTGTAAGAAGGGCAAAGAAAGAAATTCACTTCATTGCATCAGCCCAGATAAAGGTCTGATGTGTTGGAGAGGAGTATGGTTTTCACAATGCAGTTTACAGAGAAAATCAAATAATTAAATGGGACCCATACTCAATTCTAAAGCACCTGGTGGGCCACCTGGTGGGCCACCAGGTACGGGAACCTGGGCAGGTGCAGCTCAACATGGAAGGGTTTCAAAAGCTACACCTGCCCAAATTCCCTCTTTTATACAAGGGTTAAAGATATAGGCACTCTGTCCCAGTTTGCACCTGGTAACCCTAGTTATTAAAACCTTTTGAGAGTGTTAAGTCAAAGCAATCCTCTGTTATACATTCCAAACGCATCCCTTTTTATCACACCTCTGGCTCACTCCCAGTACCAACAGCAGATGACATTTTTTGTCCAGGTGTAGGCCCTGACCCTGCTCTAGTCTCTCCTGGTTAGTCTCTCATCTCCTAAAGGGAATTCTTCTCCCAGTCTCCACTAAGAGACGCATTTGGCCAATGGATCTGCTATATAACTGCTCCGAATGCCCTTCAGGGGGGTGGAGTGGGGTATAAATCTAATCAATCCATATTTATAGACCGCTTTTCAACAAAACGTTCACAAAGCTGTTTATAGGCAAAAAATAATTAAATGGCTTCCTGTCCCAAAAGGGCTCACAATCTAAAAAAGAGTGAGTGAGTGAGTGAGTGAGTGAGTATGGCCACTCAGATTTATATCCACATTCACACCCCATCTACAGAAGCCGATTTCTACATGTAGATCAGCCTTGTGGATCAGGATGCCTATTTTTGAAAATAAAAAATGGTAGCTAAGAGTTATGGATTTGCGTGCAAAGGCCCAGTTATGGGGCTGCATGCAACTAGCCGTTCATCCTGTACATATTTGTATTTGGTCAGGAAGGGGAGAGCAGGAATGAAACCAAATACAGCTCCTTGTTCCCAGCCCTAAACACCTGACTGGCAGTATTTGGAAGACGGGGGCTACACGCATATACAGCCCCGCTCATTGATTCGGGCAGGTTAATTGCATGCAGGAGCTGCAATTAAGCCATTCCAAATTCCACATTCAGCTGGATAGAGACTTACACGTAAGATTGGGGGAAAAGAGAACCTGTTTCCCCTTACCTGTTATCAAGTAAATTGAACGTGCATGGCTAACCGAAAAACACAGCAAAATTGGTTTTAAATTTCATATTTTTCGCTTTGATTTGCCACGTAAGTGGGGGTCACTGTGCATTGTTCAGTGATCGCTTGGTCTTGGGAGTGCCATGTTGTGGTAGAAAGAAAGGTTTGAGAAGAACCAAACACAGGGCAGGTAACTTGGTTCAAAGGTATTTGCTTCGTCTGTAACACAGGCTGGAGATTCACACTGGCCAAACCTGTGTCTGCTTTCTCTCTGCGCGCTCTGCTGCGGCGGACTTGATTGCTTCTGACAAGACAGAGTTTTTGAGGGACATTAATCCTAACTCGATATTTCTCAGGTGTTTTATCCACTCTGAAAGGCTACCAATCCCCAAAGAGCCCTATTTGTTGCTTGCCCTTTTGTTCAGGCTCTCTGGGATTGATCAGCATCACGCTCTTTCCAGACTCCACCATGGGGGCCATTTGTCATATTTTTCACACAGAATTCTTTCAAAGGGGGCAAAGTGGAGAGACAAATGATTACTCTCCAGATAGTAATACGACGCACAGCCAGAACACTCTCTCTCTCTCTCTCTCTCTCTCTCTCTCTCTCTCTCTCACACACACACACACACACACACACACACACACACACACACACACTGAGGGCACAATCCTAACCTGAAATTAGGCCGGCACAGTTAAGCCAGCAAAGTTTGACTACCACAAGGGCCACTGTAAAGTCCGTTTGGACCACTCTTGTAGTCAGACAGGCCAGCACACAGATGTGTGCCATCCTCCCTGACTCCGAGAGATGTCCAAATGCACCTTACATTGGTCCTTGTGCTGGCCAAACTTTGCTGGCCTAACAGTGCCGACCTAACTCCAGGTTAGGATTGTGCTCACACACTTCAACTGCACGCACCATACCCTACCTACAGAGTTCAACAGGAACCCATCATTAAGAGCTCTTAGGGAGCTTAAGAGTTAATCCACCCTCCGCCATTCTCCAAGATACGTGGCAGTCTAATCTGTCCGTATTCTTACCACTGCCATTAAAGGTGGCAGCTCTTCAAGTCATGTCCTATGACAGGGTTTTAACCCTTGTCGAAGTCTGGCCCATGTCATGTGACTGGAGCCAGACCATAAATACCACTCAAGGAACAGCACTTTTGCATGTCATGCCTTTATTACACAGCTCGGTACAGTTTCCTCTCGATAATATCGTGTTCTGTTTCCCAGTATTCCCTGTAGTCTTTTGGTCAGTACTTAGAAAACCTGCAAGCCTTGGAGTTTCGTAAAATCAAATGGATTTTCTAAAGCTAATGAAAGAACTAAAGTAAGGCGCCAGATGTCCACATTTGACCTGGAAAGTACAATAATTATCTACAGAAAAGCTTTGTCCTGGATGTCTAATATCCATTTTAAACATGCATAATACGGTGGCTGACTTGTTCTCAGATATTCCTGTCTCAGCTCCCTTCTTACTCAGGTGCTTTTTGACAATGTTAGTTGCCTTTTTCAATAAGAGTTAAATTCCAGAATAACAAAGATCAGAACATTCTTGATTTAATTACTCCTAGTTTTGATCCTGCTTCTAAAGGGGTAGGGGGTGGCCTGCTACTAATGGCTATCACACAGTTTTTTGTTTATTGCAACAGCAAGGAAAAAAATGAACACGTCTCAGTTCCCATTCTGAGAAATGGAAGGTGCAAATCTAACCAACTTTCCAGCACTGGGGTATGGACAATGCGGCTCTAAGGTAAGGGAAGGTTGGGTAGGATGGTGCCCTAAATCTCTGGAGGAGTAGGTACATCTTGTCTCTAGCATTTAGACATGATATAAGAGCATGCATGGGAACACTATGAACATGGACACATGAACATGAAAAGAGCATGCACATGAACACTAAGGTATTGTACGATATGCAGCCATTTCTCACACTGGTTTCAACTGGGGTGTATTTTAATCTGTTGATAGCATATGGCAGGACAATTATGTCTTTGTACTATACCAGGGGTCTTTGAATTATGGCCTGGGGGGGGGGGGCAAATCTGGAGCACCACAATATTTTATCTGGCCCACAGCAACTAAAAATATTTTTTTACTCATTATACATCATTTCTCAAGCACAGCATTGTTTCTTTGTAAATGTTACGTTTCTCTTTTGTTCTGAATTATATCATGCTGACTACAAAAAAAGATCCAGGTAAAACCTATTCATGTAAATGTCATTCATTCTTTTATAAAACTAATTTTTGGGGGCCCATGAAAATATATGATGTGACCCTCGTACTGATAAATCCAGAGACACCTGTATTTATGCATCTTTAACAGCGCAATCCTAAACTGCACTGGAATACCTAGGCCAGCTCACCTGCGCTGCATCCTAATCACATTAGGAGGCAGCAGCAGCTCAGTGTGGGGCAAGAGGATGTGTTCCCCTTGCACCAGGGTAACCCCCTGCCAGCCCTATGGGGCTGCTTGGATCTGTGCCCGCAAAATGGCAGATGCAAGTCCATGCAGCTAGGAGCAGCCCAGATCGGAGCCGCCCAGCCCAAGGACAGGGGTTAGGATACAGCCCAACAGCTGTGTCCCATCTCTGCTCCCTCTTCGCCTACGGCAGAACTGAGCCGGCGCAGGGCCGGAGCAGCTGGCAGGTGCAGCAGTGCACATGCGCCGGCACTGCTCCTTGTGCTGGCCCAACGACCTAATCCACAGTGCAGATACACCTTATGGCATGTTTGCAACAGCGCCGGCTGGCGCAATGCCAGGTTAGGATTGTGCCCTAAAAGCACAAACAGCTTCCTGGCTTTTAAAGCAATGGAAAACAAGTGATGGCAACACATAGAAGGCAGAGACAGCTAACTTTAACTTCTAATAACTAATCTCTCTATTGCTAATGACTCCCTGGAAAAGGCCCGTGCATTAAAAAAACGTAGACTGTTGAACCTATCTGAGCCATGTCACTCAGTTCATTGGGTCCAAGGACCGTTCAGACTCCAAGGTGCACATTCCTGCCCTACCACTCACTTAGGTTTCTGTTGCAAAACTGAAATTGTACTCTAGTGCCCTCACATGGCCTTTTCATCCTGAGGCCCAGGTAATGAGAGCAGGGGAGCAAAGTAGGCAGTGATAATTAGTATGAACATTAGGATGATAAAAGTATTTCCCTACTTTTTCCCTGCAACATATTTGAAAGCTCATTAGAACAAAAAGAACATGATTATTTGAGTAATCTTCTTTATGAGCTGTCTGCTCCTTCTCCAGGAGTACACACTTGATTCTCTTTTGCATTGTTTTTCTTTTCTGCCATTGACACATTCCCCTGCAGCAAAAGCTACACCCACATTCATTACATGGGGTCTGAAAATCATGATATTGGCTTTGAGTCAAGATTTGAGTCAGGCTATTCCACGAAAGGCCAAGATTTGGTAGCCTTTGCATAAGCACTTTGGGGAATTCTGTTGGCAAGTGGAGCAGAATGGATGGATGGCTCTTTTCTTGCCCAGTGTAAACCTTCCTCCCACAGCACTTTCTTCCCCTGAAGCCAGACTCAAGTCGTGCCTGCACCCAGAAGCTCATTGAACAAAGCCACCCTGTGGGGGCTAATAGCAGTAAGGGCCATAGCCGATAAAAATGCAGTAAATGTCTCAGCATAACTCTAGAACTGTATGCTTATTAAATCGACTCCTTGCAAATTTACATCCTGCAACCAATATAGCTGTGTTACAATTTCCTATAATATCTGGATCATTTTTGCTAGTTTTAAGCTGAATATGCAATTGCGGGTTTGTTTTTGATTAGAACGGACATCTGAACTTTTGCCATTTTCAGGGCCACACTTTCAAAGAATCTGCTGGATTTGAAAAAAAAAAATCAGGCCTATTTGGAAGGCAGGATGTGTGGAAGAGAATGATTGAAATATAGGCTACTCCTGCATAACTGACAGCAGAATCCTAAGTAAGGCCGACATAATAAGGCCAACATAACAGGGCCATATCCTAAGCCCAGCAGGAGGCAGCAGCAGCTCAGCGCAGGGCAAGGCAAGGAGAGGTTTTCTCCTTGCACCCGGGTAAGCCCCAGCCAGCCTCATGGGGCTGCTTGCATCTGCACCTGCTGTTTTGCAGGTGCAGGTGAACATGGACAGCAGCGGCCCAAATCGGGCCACTCTGGTAGGGATGGGGCTGAGGATATGACACTATGGCCGTCTTGCGTCTCCGCCCCCGGTGCCGCCCAGTTACACCTCCGGCACACCTCTGGAACGCCCTTGGCGAGGTCCTGCGCCAACCGAGCACCACCGACGCTCCAACGGCGCTGCTGACAAGTGCAGTGGTGCTCGTGCGCCAACACTGCTACTTGCTCCGGTTCAGCGCCCGACTAGCCAACGCAGATGCGCAAGAGCATAGCGCCGGCGCAACGCAGGTATAGGATTGTGCTCTGAGTCATGACAACTATCTTACAAAATGGCTGTGTCTAAGGCATTTAAAGGGTTAACCAGTTTTTTGTTCATGATTACTGTAAGGCGTCCAGAGGAAGAGAAAGTACTGCAATCGTAGACACACTCTGGCCAAACTTCTGCATAGAACATAATTTAATCCTATCCTATACATAAGTGGTTCTCATACCTTTTAGCACCGAGAGCCACTTTTAAACACTACACTCTATCGTAACCATTTTCAGCCACTGTGTTGCGGCCCATTGGTGTGCTGTGAATGGTCCCCAGGTGTGCCACGGGAATTTGGGAGAGTCATTTATTAGTAGAGCCATTGAGGGATGTGAGCCCCCCACCCTAGCAGCACAATGTCCCTTGTCAATATTCAAAAAAGCTGATGGTGTGCCTTGACCATTTTAGTGCCTTGCCAGAGTGCCATGGGATGGAAAAGGTTGCAAATAATTGCTCTATTGCCCTATCAATAAGCACCTATTCACAAGTACATGTGCACATGCAGCTCAGTTTCACTTTCCATAGGGCTCAATCAGAGATGGGCTCCATCAAAACTACATGTGTTTTTTTCTTTGCTGACTCATGTAGACCCGAGTCAAGGACTCAGGCACTGACCTAAGTATGAACCTGAAAAACACGAATCTGAAAACCTGCAAGTCTGGGTGTGCTTCCTTACTTTTGAGTATGTGTGTGAAAGACCTTGTGGGGGCATCCGGAAGCTAGCAGTTCCAGCCAGGAGGCAGGGAGGGTTAATCTTTTGCATCAAGCAGGAGGCAGAGGGGGGAGGGAGGGGGGAGCAGGCACACTTGTGCATCGCTGAATTGATTATCATTGGATAAAGGATGGGCGGTGTATTTTTCTCTTTGGATGGGGGAGGGCAGAAGGAGGAACCCAAGGGGTTCTTGCTTTAGGATTGGCTGGAGAAGCCCAGGGAAGCCAGGAGGCGATTACAAGATGCAATTACGCATCTTTCCAACCTCATTTCCAGCACAACTGGGACTATTTCTCAGTAGCTGCTGGGCATGACCCTGCTCCCACTTGCTGCTTCTGTCCCTGTTCGCACACTCTCTGTCCTGCCCCCTCTTGCCTTGTCCAATCCCTTTTGGTCCTCCCCTGGCGTGCCTGCTTCACAAAAGCCCCTGATTTGAGTCAAAATGACTCGAGTTGGGAATGGCGGGTGAGTTGCCATGGGCATACGCTAGGACCAAGCCCAAGTCGAGTCTTGGGGGGGGGGGTGGAGACTCAATATTTAAGTTGAGTCTCGCCGTAGTGCCAAATTCCTTTTCCTGGGCTCACTGCACTTTCTGTGTCAGTGCCACCCCCATTTTCAGTGGGGTTGGAGGACGTCACAGCATGATGCCATCTTATGTGTTGGGTATCTCTGGAACAGGAGTGTCAAATCTTGATCACATTGTCAAGATACGGGAGACCCTAATGATCATGTGGGCTGCCCTTTCAGCAGTACTGCTGCCACAGTGTCACTTCACAGCTCAGCAGCTGAGAGGGGGTCTGCAAAGTGACACCTTGGTAAAAGTGGCACTGCTGAAAGGGCAGCCTGCAGGATAATTGGGTTCTCCCAGCACCTTGAAAGCAGCTCCCTTTCTAACTCCTTTTGGTCTGCCCATTCTCTCATAGTGACCCTTGCCTTCTGAGGCCTCTCTTTCCATCTCTCCCTCCGCCTCAGCAGAAGCAGCGCTGCTAAAAGGGCGGCGCTGAAACAGCCCAATTATTTCAAGTGCTGGATAAAGAGCTTCTGGAGGCCGCATCTGACACCCCTGCTCTACATGTTACAGAGGAGAGGGAAATGAACCAGGGTACTGCTGTTTTCAGGGAGTTGGCCCACGAGTTTCAGCCCGAATTATCCTTCTGCTCTCATGGAAGTAATAGCACAAGGCAGGCTTCCTCGTGCACTGAAATTTAACTGGAGTTGTGACTTGGCTTTGCATGCTGCACAACATGTCACACATAAAATTGATGCACAGTTTCTTTTGCAAGTACTTGTGCAACTGCATTTGGAACAGCGCAAAATGCCACCTTAAAATACAAGCCTGCATTTCCTCCAACAGCTAGATCCAACTTGAGCCTGGGTCTGAATCTGTCCTCCTTCTCCTCCCTATATCCTGAATAAAGGACTGTATCCTGAATCCTGCATCTTTCTTTTTTGGGATTCTCCCTCCCAAGATTGGACGAAACGCTGGAAAACATTTTTATAACACTATTAAAAGCAGGAGGGGGACGGACACATGTTATCTCTCTACAACCCTTCCCCAGTTTACATTTGTCAACGATAATGTATCCCCCCCTGCATAATTCATGGCTTAAAATAAATACGGGAACCCAAGAGAAAAGCTCTGTGCAGGATTTGTAAAGTGTTTTTTTTAAAGGTTGAACAAAAAGTGCCAAGTAAATGGAAGTTGTGGTTAACTTCAGTTCTAGTCTTATTAGTATTCTCTGGGAATACTGGAAAACAGACTTAGCATTTATTTTCTCTCTCTCTTTTACTAGCCTCTATTGTGTCTGTTGAACTGCTGCTCTGTCTTTAGTACAATCTCTAGCAATTGAAGGCTTCTATTAAAACCACCTGTGGGGCTTTGTCAGCTGAGGTGAATGCTGTCAAAGAACGGGGCTGCTTAAGCCAATACAAGTCATTAGGACGAAGGTGAATTAGAGATTTTGACGTTGCCAATAGGAGCTATCTATGATCAATTGAAACCTTCCTCTGATAAAATGGGGCTCTGCAGAAGACACCCACTCCCTCGCGCTCCCATTCACCTAGGCCTCAAGCCCTGGATCCAATTAGGAGTGAGGAATACCAGGCCCAAGCCTGTGCTGAAAGGCCATCAGTAGGCCGATCCATTAATAACTCTCCAGTGCGCTGTACATTGTAATTGTCAGTCTGCAATTTACAGTAATCCTCCGATGCAAAAAAACAACCCCCCCAAAAAATCTCCAAATCCCCCCCCTCCAAAACTTAAAGAGCTGCAGCTGATTTGAAATTCATACAACCAGTTGAAAGAGAGAAAAACAAGATGCGCGGGTTAAAAGGCCAGCCCTTGCAAGTGTGTGCGTTGAGTGACAGACATTTTAGTACTAGCAGGGGACCATATTTTAAAAGGTCACTGAAAACTCTTGGCTTGGGCCCTCTGACAAACAATGAACTTTCCATATATTTATTTGCCATCTCTTTGTTTTTACAGCAAGCAGAATAAATGAGTTAAATGACGTTGTAGGGGCCTGCACATTGTCAGCACAGGTTATAAGTCATTATTAAACTCCATCAAATCAGACCCAACCCGGTCTAGGCAACGAGACTAAAAGTTATTTGCATTCCTTCTGTCATAAAAAATCATATCCCCTTACCCCGAGACTTTCGTTTCTTTATTAAATGCAGCCACAAGAGTATTTCAGGTCTGGCAACGTGAGCTCAGGAAACCTTACTCTGTATAACTCAGTGTAACAGCTTAGAACCGATTCCACTAAAATGTCCCAGTTGAACGTATCTGGGCACTCAATCAAGAAACACATATTACTTTTAAATAAGATTAGCCTTTCTATTTTGCTGCTTAACTTAAAACTTTTCATGTCATTCTCTGGCTTTCTGTACACTCCAATCTTCATTCTGTCTTGGAGAATGCTCTGCTCAAAATTAAAAACCTCGGGCTCAAGGTGTCTTAACAAATGTCGCCTATGGGTAGGATTGGCTGTGGGGTGACAATCAAGTGTCATTAAATAAGATGAATTTCCCCTGTGCTTCCCTGGGTTTGTAATTACGCTGGAGCCATGAGTGTCTTTTCCCATACAATGGCAAACCCAGTGTCTTGGCGTTGAGAACCGACATAACCTCCCCCAGAAAAAGCACAGGTGACTTCCTGAAATAGCTGGTTGAAAAACAGTGTCCCCTTGTCTCATTTCTCACATTAGTGTCAGACCCAGAGGAGCTCAAAATGGGAAGAACAGGGTCGAAGAGCTCTTGCTTTGCCTACACAAGGGTCCCCAAGCCAAGAAGGTCCCCAAGCAGGGCTAGCCTATGTCGTCACACTGGGCCCAATTTTTAAGGGCCCAATCTGTGATGGTGCAGTGAGTGGGTCACTGGTTGCTGCAGCCAGGATCTCTGTGGGCTGGAAGCCAGTGGGGCAAATGGAGTGACTGCTCATTGGACCGACCCACCTTCCCCTGCCTCCGAACAGCCCAAAATGGTTCTCCCAGAAGCAGTCGGCAGTGAACAGGTGCCAAACTTTGCATACAACACCACAAGCACGATGGCTGTATGGTGAGTGGGGGGCCCACAGGAATGCCCCACATTAAGCCTCGCTCGGACCGACAATGCCCCTAAGTCCATGTAGGCCTGTGAAACCCTGAGGAACTACTGCCGAAAAGGGCAGACAACAGCAAGCTAAATGGACCATGATCAGACCAAGGCAGCTTCATATGAAGTTTTGCACTTACTTTGCAACTGTAAAACATGCAGTCAAGATGACCTGACATGGTCCTCCTCCCCATGCATTGAGATCTGGTGTCTTCTGTTCTCCTCCTCCGCTTGGAGCACCCATATTCTCATTCTAAGGTTTATTGTTGGAGGCTCCCCCTCCCCCATTGTACTTTCTCACACCTTAATGTATTACTCCCACACTTTTTACTCTGCATATTTCATGAATGAAACCAGCGTGCTATTCTTCCAGGGCTATGTATATAGTACTCTGTATCATTGGATTGTTGGTTGGTAGAGGTGGGTTTTTTTCCATTGATAATGAAATAAAACACAAAACTTTCTGCATTGCTCATTTTTGTAAAATAAAACCACCCCAAAGCTGGAAAATCTGCAAAAAAAAATTATCTAATACCTCAAGGGCATGTGGCTGTACCTACTGATATTACTAGTACATTCTTGAAGCCCTTGCAATAAAAAACACGTAACATCACTTTCTGCACTTCTCATTTTTATCAAAAAACAAAATCTGCAACAAAAAAAACACCTCTGTTTATTGGGTATGAAATGAAGTGTGCATATTTATTCATTGTGTGATGAATTTATATTGGCTGTTTACTCCCCTCTTTGGAAGAACTGTATAAAAATAGATGCAAGAGGAAGATATCTAATATATTGAAAGACTCCTCTTATCCGGGACATCAGCTCTTTGAACTATTACCATCGAGAAGGAGATTTAGGGTATTGAAAGCAAGGACGAGCAGATTCAGAAACAGTTTTTACCCAAGTGCAGTATTGAGTTTAAATGCGGGGTCATAAGTTTTTGTGGAATTTAAATTGCTGGGAGCAATGGGGTATTTATATTTGTATAAGTGATTGTTGTATGGTTGATTGTGCATATTTTAGTTTTGGTGTTGTCCAGTTTTACCTTGGGGAAGAGCACCTCATTTCGTTGCACCCAGTTGTGAGTGTAATGACAAATAAATTTCTTATGTCTTATGATATTAGCATATATATAAAGAAGGAAACAATAGCCCATTGAAGGATCTCTCTCTCTCTCTCTCTCACACACACACACACACACACACACACACACAGCACCACTGGGTCAGTACAAGGACTCAGCACCATCCTCTCATTATCAAAGCTACCAATTGTTCTAGCCAAGTGATCTTGCATTCTAGGTGAGCATGAATGATTACGTACAGACCTCATTTATTGTTTACTTTGAAACCTAAAGCAGCTTGATCATGAACAACTGGTGTCTGTAAATGCATGATGTCTTTCCCAAAACTTTGCTCCATTTCCAAGTCTTCTGTTCATGGACCCACTGACCTGGAATAATAGATATCACAAGGTATTTATCACCTTGCTGAAGGGCTGTGATCTGTATACTATGTTCTCCATTGATTTTTTAAAAGTTGAGAGAACAGTTGTCTTTTGGCTAAAAGAAATTCTTCGAAAACAAATCATCCCATAATGCAATGACAGGAAATGCAGCTTTCTCTGCAGCTTAGCTCTGCAGCTTTCTCCATTCCCTAAACATTTGATAAGGGAACCTATGGAACAAGATGAAATGCAGCATTGGAGGCTGTAACAAAAAAAAAAGGATCTGCAAAAATTACCCCAACTGTACATACCTCTTTATGGAATGCTGCCTCAGAATACAACCCAGTATACATGTCTTTAATCTCAAATAAGCATACATAAACAAGAAGTTTTAATATAAAAGCCCTACAAGTCTTGAGAGATTGTTTGTGGTGCCAACCATTTCTTTAGCTAGAGAGATTGTTATGCCCAACAACAGGCACACAACATTTGTTGAGTCAGAAGCACTGAAGTACTGGCCTGAGATTTGGTACTTAAGATTTGCTACTTAAGTAACAGAAACCATTAAATAAAAAATCTTCCCTGGAGATGGAAGGTGATTGGGACTGCTGCAGACTTATTCAACGTGTTCTTATAAATTGTTACATCACTGTGGGCACAATCCTAAACTGAAGTTTGGCTGGCACAAGGGCTACTGTAAAGCATGTTTAGAACACTCTCGGAGTCAGGGAGGAAGACACAGTGTGCTGGCCTCTCTGACTCAGAGTTGTCCAAACATACTTTACAGTGGCCCTTGTGCTGGCCAAACTTTGCTAGCCTAACTGTGCCGGCCTAAATCCAGGTTAGGATTGCACTCTGTGTATCCGTAACAAATCCCATTAAAAAGGATATTTAAACACCATCTAAAAATTAGAAGAGCCTACCAGATCTTCCTTAGGAGGATATTTAACTGTTGTAAAGCCACCAACAAGAAGGCCATCATACTAGTCGAGCTCTGTCTCCAGCAGGTTCTATTTTTGAGTGGTACAGTTCTATGTCTATGAACAGGGAAGAACAAACTCTGTGTGTTAGTGTTGCCTAGTTACAGGTTCTTAAAAATACCAGGCTCTATGGCGTTATGAATGAGACAGAATCCAGAGAAAGAGAGTTTGTGACACTCCAAGATCAGCAGTGAATTGTCAGTTGAACTGAAAGGTTTCAGCAGAGTTTCCCTTGATAATGCCTGCCATAGAAGCAGGCAAAATGTAAGATGGAAATGCTTTTCACAACTTCAAGCCTGAAAAACGATAATCCATTCTTTGCCTGCTTTCTTGCACTTCATAGTTTGAAATAGGAGGTAGGACAACATGTATATGAAAACAAATGGGTTGAATAAATGAAATTCCACGTCAAAAATGATAAAATCCAAATGTGCCTCTTAAATAATTTGTGAATCGAGCATTTGTGTGATATGCTTTTTGAACTGTTTATGTATTTGTTTGATTGCTATTTTCTTCCTGTTTTCTGATAAAAAAACTTTTTTATTTTTATTGCATTCTGATTTGAGTGCACGGTAGTATAGAAAAGCAGGAGAAACATGCAATTCATGAGACTCAGAATTGGCTGGGACATGAGTTTACAGACATTCAGCAACATTTGAGATTACCAAAATTTACCAAATTTCAGGCATTAATTGTACCACTTATTCTGCTTGGTTGAAAACAGAAAAACAAATGAAACCTTATACAAGCTTTTATGAAAACCACACACAAACAAAAATGAACAGACCAAAACTTTATTGGAGATATATTCAGCTACAATTATTACAAAAATCTATTAAAGGTAATTGTGATCCATAAGGTGCAGACTGCAAATTTCTGCAGCATGATTACAGTATGAATGAATTACATTTTATGTCCCTTAGACAGCTGCAGCATGTGATGGGAAATATTTTTATTGTCCATCAAATTATGTTATTCATTCTTCTTGATTTTAACCATCTTTAAAGTCAAACTATTTACACAATTTTAAAAAGCCTGCAATTTTCAATGCTTGTTCAACTTCTTTGTTTCTTTATATAACTTGCTGCTGTAGTAAAACTGAGTGCATCTACCATATCAATTAAAACAGTCTGTGGATGTTAGCCCAATTAATTCAAACAAGAGTGGAAAGCCTATAAAAGGATCTGGGAGACAAAATAGATATTAAATATTGAGCTACTCTTGAAAGAAGTTGCAAGGAACAGATTTATATTCTACACTGGCCCCTATAGATAGCTATTATCAGACTTCTGCTGGTGAAAATAGTTGAGTTTGAATTACATTTCATGATCTAAAGGTTATGATTTTCAAGACAAAAATTTATAATATTAAACACAACTTCACTTATTGAAAATGAAAGTATTTGCTATCAATAACTTAAAGTTGTCCCAGGTTTCAATCCTGTTTGTCGTCACATACAACCAATTCGATTACATTCATTAAAGGAATGTAGGAGAACAGCTTATGGCTCAAATAGGGTCAAAATAACTTAAAAGGCTGTGACTTTGGGGTGATCAGTATGTCACCTACATATGTGATCCTATATTTTATGGGACTGCTCCAAGTTCATCAGAGCCTGCACACAAGTTGGCAGAAGTTTGTATTAAAGTATGTTTTCTGTATTCAGACGACCCCACCTACGCATTCCTTCAAATCCAAAGGATAAACTCAATGGACCATTTTGCCTGTTCACAAATCATTTACAGTAGGGAACGATGAGGAAAAAGGCGAAACAAAGAGGTCACTAAATCTCAGCAGTTTCACAAAATAAGGACCCCCCCCCCCAAAAAAAAAACCCCAAACAAGCCTGTGGGCAGGATCTAGAGAACCAGCAGCAGAGTTCTGCTTATGCAATGAACTACCTGGTTTCCTTCCCACTGCAGCCCTTGGTGCCCTCCCTTCAAAGCCTCTCCTATGGGTTGGACAGTGATCTGGAATGGCAAGAGGGGCTGAAACTGGGGAGATCCACTGAAAATTGGAGATACCCGTCCTTGTACAAAGGGAATTGCCTTCTACTTGCACAAGGGTCTTGCTCTTGCTCTACTTGCTCTGGTTTCCACCCAATAGCACTTTTTAAGAAACATATAGGAAAGTGTCTCAGACAGAACAAATGTCAGATGTGCAACTCAAGTGACACACTGCAGGCATTCCAAATGTGTTTGTGTGTGTGTTTAATTCAGTAAATCAGCAGCAAGGCCCAAACCACATTTTTCCTCTCTTAAGCATATTTCTCCTTGAAATGAGGTAAAGCATGGTACCAAGTGCAATGCTCATTTGTGCTACATGAACAGAACAGCACAAAACAAAGCCATAATAAAAATTAAAAAAATGCAGCATAGTTAGGAGGACTGTTTAAGAAGTACAGTATAACAGAAGAAAAAAATCCAAAACTAGGCTCATGCCAATTAACCCCTCCACTGCCTGCATGAGGAGTCTGCGTAGCTGATTTTGAAGACAGGCTTGCAACAGTTCGTTTCCTCTCATGCACATAGCACATCAAAGGATTTCAATCCCAACCTTCAAATTAACAGATTTAGGTCTAATAGCATACATTTTCCAATACCCCACTAGTATTAAAAGGGTAAAACAGTTGCACAGCATGGAAGCTAGTGTAATTTTGCATTCTAACAGCGTTATGAATATCTGAATAAAATTATACAGCAAAAAGTTGTGGCATCAACACACACGCGTGCATGCATGCACACACACACAATTAGCAGCAGGACCTACATTTACAATTGGCCCCTACTCATTTTCAGTTCATCAGTTTGATGCAACAGGACATTGAATACTTCTGATAGAACGTAATAATTTTCTACTGCCATCAGGATATACTCCAAACTATGAAAATATACAAGTGTGAGTTAAAAGTGTTAATTGCTGATCCTTCAGGATAAGTTGGTTTAGATTTTACTTATGGCATTTTACAAAAACAAAAAAAACCAAATCTTATACTTGACCGACATAATACATGCCCTTTAGAATTGTATTAAATGTTGCGTTTTAAAAACTGATCTTTTGTCCTATTATCAACATTAGTAACTTAATGACAATTATTTGCTAGAGGTGCAAAATTTACACTCTGGGCTATTATTGTGGATTTAACAGTATGTTCATTCGTAAACTACCTATACAGCTTTATTGTTGCAGGAAAGAGCTTAGGCGGCAATCCTCAATCCACTAATCATTGACAAGTCCCACTGAAATTTAGCTGTAAGAATACTTACAAAGTTACTCAAGTAGGTGGAAAAAGGACCATAGTTAAAATATGTAACAGATGTTGTCTACAATCCATAGGGGGAGAACTCAACATTTGTAGCAAGTCATTTCTTCAAAGTGTTTATGGATACTGCTCATACTGTTGAAAAGAACAGCCATTTTTAAAGCTAGAAAAGGGTTGCCTCTTCATCAGCAAATAGAAACTCATAATAGAAACTTGCATATGGAAGTTCCATATGCAGTCCCTTCCATGCACACTTCGTTGAATCATGTCCTTTATCCCTTGTGATATTCTACTCTCATTGCAACTCAAGTCCCACACAAAGATTTCACTTCAATGCCCTTACTAAAAAAAAAATCTAAGCAAGAAATGTGTAACTCAGAACTAAATTCTGCATTTCAGAGAAATGTAACATCTCCCATTACTAAAGTATACTACTTCTCTTTTAGAAAGGTAATCCAGATGTTTTTCCTCCAAATTTCAAATGCACATGTATGGGAAAGGGGTCTTTAAAAGCAGAAAACACAGTATCTCTCTGCAATTTAAACACATAAAATAGCATCAAGAGCAGACCACTGTGCTGGAAAACATTAAAATTTTGCTCAGTTTTCTTAAACTTCAAGCATAATTAATGGGGCAAAATTGCAGCAAACCTCTACTGATATTGGTGGGAGTGCAAGACAGCCCACAGATTCTTTTTTTTTAAAAGGTAAATTAAGAGGTATTATAGTTACAGTGCAAAAATTAAAATTTCAAGCATAATACATACACATAGCACCAAAACAGAAAAAAACAATGCATGCAAAGGGGGAAAAGACAAAAGAACAAAGAAGAACTGAGGTATTTAAGTGAAGGGTGCCTACAAATATCTAAAGAAACTTAGGCATAGCCTAAAAACGTATGCTTTCATATCAACTGAAACAATAATGAGCTAGTTACCCTACATCAAAGGACCTAAATCACAGATGTATCAAAAGTATGGCAGTTTCTCTCACACGACAACTTCCATGGCATTTTAACAGCACAGCTTTGGTAGATGAAATATGCATGCAATTCTGAAAAGTACAGTAAGAAATTTATGTGGAAATCGCTTTTAAAGTTGTAAAGGTGCTCCATTTGTTAAATATGTATCCAATATAAAATCTGCAGCATATTTTAGGTGTGATATGTCAAAGGTTCTTTTTTTTTAAGCAACAGTTTGCACTGTGCAACTATTATTACAAAGTTCCAATACTGGAAACAATGTCTGCAATCCAACAATATCTCCTGCACAAGCTCCTTGAAGCAAAAGATGGTGCCACAAGAGTGACAGATTGTACTCAGTCAACCTCTTGTTTCTCTAACGTCGGAAATTATTGAACTTTTTTGTTTGCAATATCAAAAAAAAAAATCTGTACTAACCATTTCCTCTGAATTGTTAAAACCAATCTCACTACATATATATGAATAAATTTTCTATTACAGTCCTGTAATAAGTTAAGTCACAGCTAAACTAACATGTGGTACTGTAAATATGGACTTGTCATTGTAAAATGCATTCTAAAAACAAAAGGAATGTAAAACAGTTTGCTCCAAAGAGATTTAAAAAAAAAGTTGTATTAATGAGAGTTCATGTACTTTAAGGCAAGAACCTTTTGATGCAAGAATATGTGGCATCAATTTAATTCTATCAGATGCCAGACATTTCAATTAAAAATCTGTCCTTAACAAATAAGTGCAATGATTGGGAATGCCATCAATGCAAAGATGGCATGGAAAGAACAAGGACAATACTGGCACACTTATCCTTACACCAAATCATCCAGTACAGTTTATAAACTGCTTTATGTGACTGGCACTAGTGCACAGATTTGAGGAATTTCAAGATCACTATATATATATATAATCTAGTAACTGCGATAGGCATAAGCTCCCTGGCCTTAATACTAAGCAAAGCTGTACTGACAAAGAAAATCAAAGATACCTGACAACATTTTGAACACTTGCTATATGTTATCATTAAAGCACTCTTGTGATTAAACAAGCAGAAGTGAGGAAAGAAGACAAGATTGTGTTTGCGCAAAAAAAAAAACCTAACTACAATTAGTTCCAAAATTATGTATATATGTTAAATGCTGTTAGCTATTTTGTTAACAAACATTAGATGCTGTCTTCGATTTGTTCCTCTCAACATCGTTTTTAAAATTTCTTTCTATTGTTTTTGTTTGTTTTCAAGAGGTGTCTCAGCTGTTTGGAACCTGAGGTTGATTTGCTTTGAGGCTTCGTAGAGCTCTTCTAGCTGCTGCAGATTTGGCGATCCGATAGCTTCTTCCAACGCCTTTAAACTTTCCTTTCCCTACAACTTCCACCGTTACTCTGACTTTTCCATCGTAGGTTCTTTCTGCAGGACTGCGTTGGGGTGGTGTGGGAGCAGAAGAGAAGGAAGAACAGAAAAAATAAAGATGCAAATTGCAACAGAAATCACCAAAAGGTGATTACAGAAAAGTAACTCTATTGATCTACAGCAGCACCAAGTCCTGCAGACCTTGAAGAATTATACATTATAATATCAACTTTTATAGCTCTATGCATTTATAGATCAGATGCATGAAATGAATAGAGAAGATGCACAGGCTACACAGACACACTACAATGAGTGGCTGGGAAGGGGAGAATCAAACTTCTCTTAAATGAAGCAAAATGTGCACTTCAATTGTCTCTTACTTTGAAATCTTTTCCCAGATAAAAATAATACACCATAAATACACCAAACATCAAACATTTTATAGGAATACTCAACAAATGTATTCTTACCTAAACTTAGCTGTCTCTGGCTCCATTTCCAGCAGCTCTCGTACTGGGGAACGTGGCACATTTGCAGAGAATTTTTCTGTGATAGAAAAGTTATATTTTTAACCCTTCTAGCAGCAAACTATGAATTACTGAACTTTGCTTCTGAGAGCTCTTATGTTACCTATTAATGGCCTCATCATTGGATAATACACTTGCCAAACCATTTCCAGAGACATTCCACTATCCATGTAAATAGCTCCAGCAAGAGACTCAAATATATCCCCCATGGCCTTTGGTACTTCTATGTCCTCTTCTTTTTCTTCATCCTCTTCAGATCTTCGAAGCTAAAAATTAAAAATTAAGAATAAAGTTGCCTTACAACAGTAATTGCAAAGCGCGATTTAAAAAGCAACAGTATTCATTTTGACTATGATGTTCTTCAGGTCAGTGGACATAAAACTTTTAATGACCTGTTTTGAGTTAGTTGAGATTGGTGAAAACACTAAGTTTCTTACACATCCAAATATATGTATGTAATCCAAATTAAGAGAAACCAATTTGTAATGCCATTTGGGTAGATAGTCATGATATATAGGAAATGGGGAAAGAATACCAATTGCCTGCAATTACATGGGCATACTGCTTCTGCGCATGCACCAAGGAGTGCAGAGGGATGAAAAAGGGCTCAATTGAGCTCTAGGAGGGTATCCTCCAGGCATGGGTATTTGCTCACAAAGAACAAGATCATAACCAACCTTCTCTCTTGTGGTTCAGCCATATACAAAGGGGTATATGCTGGGGAAAAAAGAGTCATGACTCAAATTTTTGCTCCAGTTTTGATATTTTGGCCCGACTATGAATCAAGTGACGCATGTCATCTGTGTTCATGTTAAATGTTTTTAATTTTTTTATGTGTTTTACTTATTGTGGTTACATAGTACTTTTATGTTCTCTGTAAGCCACCTTGGCATTTGCTTTGGCATGGGAAAGATGGGGTATAAATTCTTCAAATAAATGAAATGAATTAACTCTGACTTGCTAATTTGGCCACTGACTTGGAATGGGTTAGCAATTCTGGCAACTCGAATCAGTGGGTACATGCACGTGCTTTAATACTTTGTTGCGGCTTTGAAAGAACACTTTGTTGCATCAGAAAGAACTCTTTCAGCGATCTGGAAGGCACCAAAAAGTTGCTACGAGCAACCGTCGTTCCTTCACTCGTTCCTTCCAGCAAGAAGAACAGGTGGGGATGGAGAAGAGGTGGAAAGTTAAGACAATTGAAAATTTATCGGTTTTGGGTAACTGGCACAGTGAGCACAAGGAATAAAAAAGACCTGGGCAGAGGAAGGCCATGAATGTCTTCCCGCAGCCTCTGTGGGCTTCAGAATGAAGCCTGCAGGAAAAAGGTGTATTTAAGTGTGTGTGGGCAGCTTCTGAGGCCTGCAGAAGATCTCTAAAGGCCTCAGAAGCTGCCCAGACACATTTAAATGTGACTTTCGGTTTTCAGTGAAAACTGTAAGTCATGGTTTTTTGCTTGCAGGCTTCAGAATGCCTCCGGACCCAAGTAAAGCTCAGTTCTGGTTTGGTTCGGTGGGGGGGCCTGAAACCATGGATTTTAGCATCTGCGGTTTCCCTTATCCATGGGTGTTCCTGGAATGGAACCCCCATGGATAGCGAGGGCTAACTGTACAGCACACAGCTGCTTATATGTACCCCCGATGAAACCAGAATTTAAAACACAACACGTATTTTAACCAGTAGTTCATAGTGTTTTCGCTAGTAAAAAGAACCTACTGTTCTTGCTGGCTTGTGGTTAAAAGCATTTTTTGTTTAAAAAAACCTATCTATATAATGCTAGGAAATGGGGTGATGCATGAAATGAGATTCAACACATACTGAAAAATTACTTTTCAATGTCACTAACCTCAGAATCCATTCCTTGCATTTCATTTTTTTCCATCTGAAACTGTACAAAATCATCAATTACGTGAAACAGCTCAGGAGAGACAGCTTTGAAGTATTTGTGGTAGTCATACTTTACAGCCAATGAGGCAAAGATGGTGTTGTTAACAAGAGCAGATCGCAGGTCTGTTAGAACTCCGGGAGAGTGCTGCCGTGGGTCTTCATAAAGGTGCTTGGTTATGAGGTAGTCCAAAATTGCGTCTCCCAGGAATTCTAACCGCTGGTAACAATCTTAACACATAAGAGAAGGAAGGAAGGGAACACACAGCAATCAACCTTGCTTCCCAAACAATCTGCACTAGTTCATGAACGCAAGTTTAATAGGAAAAGGGATTTTTCACATGCGACTTACCAGTAATGGTATTGTAATGATAAGAGGCATGAGTAAATGCCTGAAGTAGGTATGCCTTGTTCTTAAAACTGTAGTTAATTTTCTTTTCAAAGTTTTCAAAGCCAGATATAAGATGATTTAAGGTTCTCTCAGCATCTGGATGATCAAACATACATCTTGGTGGAATTTTTAAACAGCCATATACCAAGTCTTTATACAGAGAAGACTCTTGATTGGCTAGAGAGGCAGAAATAGAGCTTGCTGAAAGATGTTTCTGTTGGCTGTTAAAATAGTCTCTGCAGGAATACAGAGCACTGTCCCAGTCAGTTTTTTTAATTACTGGAAGCACTTTTAGGCCCAGTGAACAAAGGAAAAGCTGGGCAGCTCTCTCACCACAGCTGGTCAGATAGCAGCCCAAAAGGGCTTCCACACAGTCTGCAATGCTTTTGTCAGCAATACACTGTTCTGTATGCAAGTCATAGGAGATGGACTGCTTCCCAGCATCAATGCCACAATTCTCCTCTGATGGATTCCAGAAACCTACTACAAAGTCATCCTCTTCAACAGCCTTGCTGGGGTCCAGGTAGCACATTGCATCCCAAGAGCTATAGTCAAAATCATCAAAATCTGATGCAAACTGAACATTAGTCAAAGATGATTTTTTGGGTGCTTTCCATTCATAACTGTTATCGGTGGGTGAAAAGTGGGAGAGAGAGATTTTCTTCACAAATGCTCCAGAACCCATTAGCATATTATCTATAAATTTGATATGCTCCTGATCGTACTCCAATAAGTCATCCTCAAAGTCAGTTTCCTCTTTGGGCACCCGCCACATCAAGTCATCGTCGTCGTCATCATAATCATCATCAAGTTTTCCATTAGACATCAAACCTTCTTTTGTCTGAAAAGGTATGAAAACATACCAAATTAAACAATAAATAATTTCACAAGTCCTAAGGAAAAAAGCTGTGGACAGTAAAACAATTCCAACTTTAGTTTTACCTATTAACACTAGATGCAAATGCAAGAAGAACGCATGTTGTCAAAGAATTACAGATGTAAAAATTTAGTAATTTGGATGAGACAAATCTACAATATGAAACGAGAACAGCACTTAAAACTTTTTAGGAACAAATACTTCCATTGAGAATAGAAAATTACCATCCTCGACTACTGTAATTTTATTGTGCCTAAGCACTAAAATGGCAAGTTTTCTGCATTAGTAAATATAAGCAAATACTGAGAAACCCATTGTTTGGTATAGACAAGCCATTATATATACACATACACACATAAGAAACCTGACCAAATATTTTAAACAAGACTTCACATTCATGTAAACAACTACTTGGATAATACTGTAGAATAACACTGAATTTGATAACTTGGCAACGCAACAGGTTTAATGAAGGCTTTGTTTTTAAAATACAAAATATATCTGAAAAAATCAGAATAGGAATACAGCGCCCCCCATCCAGTTTTATGTACTCTTGATTCAAAAATTCCCCCATCATGCTAATTACTCATGTCTATTTGTCCCTGCAAACAGCAGCCCTCCTACACTGCCTCCCTGTGCTGTTTGCCGTCCATCTTTGTTACAGTCCTCCAACCCTCTTCCTGCACATTTTTGTTACAGCCACCCAGCCCACTTCCTTTCTGCTACTTGAAGCCTGCTTACTTGAAGGCTAATGCTTCCAAGTCTTCCTTTTGATTGCACTGAATAAAATAGCTTCTGGCTGTGCCCCAGAATGCCTTGCAGGATGCCTTGAAGCAATACTTTAAGTGGGCTCACTACTATTTGTGGTTTCAGGTATCCGTGTGGTAGCAGTGGGAACATATCTCCAGTAGATACTGGAGTTAGGCCAGCAAAGTTTGGCTTGCACAAGCGACACCGTAAAGCACGTTTGGACCTCTCTTGGACTCAGGGAGGATGGCGCTGTGTGCTGGCCGCTCTGGCTCCGAGGGTGGTCCAAACATACTATACGGTGTCCCTTTTGCCATCCAAACTTTGCTGGCCTAGCTGTGCCGGCCTAACTCCAGGTTAGGATTGTGCCCTTAGTCAATGTAAGTAACATTTCCGATTATTGTTCTGCCAACATACTATGTTCAGTTATGATTTTGGACAAGAACTATATTATATTCGAATCTACAAAATACCCCTAGCTAATGCCCATAAGTAGAGTTGCCACATCTGTAGAAATATCTCCCCTGCTTTTGCTTGCTCTTAATCAAGGGCATGAAAATTATTTATTGGGACCCAAACCTCTAAGCATGCTTCCCCCCTCACCCAAGATATGCCAGCCTCTGCTCCTTCCACTCTCCAGTGTTCTAAGCTCAGCACGCTTCTTCCCTCACATTTCTACTTCCTAGTCGTCGTCCCCACATCTACTGCCTGGAGTGACAGCTTCCGTTGGCTTCATGGATGGACTAATCCTGATTGGAACTTACCTCAACTGAGCATCTGTTTTGCAAACTGCTCTCTTATGTCACAAGGCAAATTCCATTTGAACAGAAACGTTTTAAGAAACAATTTTGTGATATGGTACAGAATTTGGTTGCTGAAATCAAGTACCTTGATGAGCGCACAAAAGCCCCTGGGCATGCCTAAAGTAGCTCTTTGGATCCCAGCCACAGAGGGAATGACTCCTCATGTACAAATTAATACTACAACCTCTAAGTCTGCAGAAAAGTGTACAATGTGGAGTGTTGGATAAAAAAGACTATCACTTATGCAATTCTTTACATGGAGAAGCCGGCAAGAATCACAGTGAGGCCAATTTGTCTGTGTGAACTGGCCCTGAAAATCACTGGCATTAATTTTTTGAAACAAACTTCTACTTGCAATTAAAAAGCTCTGTGATATTCTTTGTCACCAACTGAAATGACGACAATATTCTAATTAATGCATTGTTCCCAGATTTATTTTGGTCAGGCCATCAGTTGCCATTTTGTCTGGAGAATATCAACCATTGCACTCAGCAATGTACTCTACCTACACCACCAAGCTCTATTTTGGTTCTCCATGTCAGTGTTTGTCCTATCAACATATCACCAGGTTAGCACACAGTGCTCATGGCAGGCATCATACCCCCTCCCCCATCTCAAATCGTGAGCCCTCCCTTTTTGTGGCGCATGTAAGCTGCTAAAAGGTTAGACAATTTGTAACACACAGAGATAGGCTAAGAGTTATATCATTTTTTATTTTTAAAAAAAATTTCTTTGAACTGAGATTCAGAAGCATTTACACAATAGTTGATATGTTTCGCTCTGTAATAAGTACTGCACCAGTACAACGTGAGTTGTCTTTTGGTGTGCCCTCTGGTGGTTTTATATTCAAAGTATGAATTTCTGAAAAGATGAGTTCAAGGAACATATGCTGCAGTTTTAACTTTTTAATGGAAAAATGATAAAAAGTAAGAACAAGCATGTTATTCAGACTTTTCTATTCAAGGAAAAGTAAAGTGTTTCTGGGAAGAACAAATAATAATCTTTTTACAAATCAGCATTCTTTATTAGAAACAACCCATTATTAAAAAAGGGGGGGCTAGGGCACTGAAAACTATCTGCACAACTTTTTTTTTTTAAACTGCTAGGAAAGGGTCTCACAACCCAGCAGCAATGAATTTTAGCAAAGTAGGACCTATATCAGGGTAGCAGCCAGAGAACAGTGCTTACAGAAACCACCCACCCAATCCCCTCCTCCCTACTGAAGCCCCTGATTGAGCTTCCTTTCATCTTCTGTGGTAAGGGGAAATTGATGGATGAAACCTATTTAGTCATGAATGGACATCCAAACCACTTTTTTTATCCATCACAACATGCTCCTGAACCTCACCATGGCATGTAGGGCATGAACTAACATTTGAACTACCCATGAGTGACAGTTCCAGAGAACAGATTTCATAACTAGTAATGGTTAAGCACTACAAAGCTGTTTTTCATGCCTTGGCAACAACCAAACATGACTCTACTCACTCTAAGCGGCACAACCAGCCAACCTACCTCAGTCATGTTTCCTAAGCTAACTCTCTTCACAGAAGATTGCCTCTTTGGTACTGGGTCAAGGCAGTTGCAGCCTTAGCCTCAAATGCCAGAAGCATACTGCCCTCCCCGTATTTTAAAAAGGGCACATTTTGCTCTTATTTAACATCACTGCAATTTCACCGGGGGGAGGGGAAATATCAAAAGAGAACTCTGTCAAGACATTCACTAAGAGCTACATACAAATGCTCCATGAACCTTTTATTCTGATGCTTTTGCTTTTTGGGACACACCAAACCAGAGGAACTGAAGACCACAGTACTAAGTTTCAAGTTGGTTAGTTACCAACTCAGCCCATGGTGAAAAGGCACCTGCTGCTACTCAGATCAACAATCATTGTTTTAAAATGACTACTGATATCCACTTGTAGATTTTAAGGATGAATGTTCTTGAGGGACAACGTGAGCTTTCATAACAGTAGTCCAAGAAAAACAGGCAGCACCTTTTCACTGCAAGTATTTCTGCTCGCTTCAATTTTATTACAGAACCATTTTCCACAAATTGCCCTTCATAACTCCTTTAACAGCACTTTTCTCCTTATTTTTATTAATTACTTAGATGTTTTAAGAGGAGCAAACAGAAAAATGCACTAGGCTATATTTTGCTGAAGTATGATAAGAAGCAGAGCCCCTCTTTTCCTTTGTAATGGAGACATTTAATTTCAAATGTATTTCAACAAAAGCTTACCATTTCACCTTTTTCCCATTTGTCTGCATTACTCTTGTCTTGATTTACAATGTAGCCAGGAGGAAGCCAATTGACAGGCGGATCAAAAATAGATACCACCATACGACTAGGAAGCCCTTTCTTTTTTCCAAGACGATACAAATTACAATTGCTGACCTTTAAGAGAGAGTATTTCTATCAATCTATACATAAATATTCAAACATCTGAGAATGCATAGCAAGTTCATGGTAAAATTTGACTGTTTCATATAAAAAAAAACAGCCATTTTAAAATTTGGCCAGAAAACTTTTATTCCATGCTTAAATTATAATCAAGATACAGGCTGAAAAGCAGGATTTACCCAGAAATGCTTTATAATTCGTGGGCAGAACTGCTCCCAAGTTAAGGTAAAAGCAAAGCCCCTTTTCAGAAAAAAACCCGCAAGCAGGTCACAAATGGCTTGAAGTGGGAGTCCATAAAAGATTCAGTAATCCTGACCCGGGTCACTCCAGGACTCGTGTCTGGTACTGTATATTAATATAAACATTAATAGTAATAAATACCTTGGAATTAAAGGTTATAGTGGGGAGTTCACACACAAGTGCTATATACTAGCTAAGAGTGCAAGTGGGCCCACGTTATCCATGGATTTGAGAACCGCGGATTCCAATATTCCATGGGGCCAGTTGATCTGGACCATCTGGGTTCTCCCCTCACCTCTGGAGGCTCTTCTGAGCCCTGCAGAGGCCATGTGCAGTGGTCTCTGCGGGCCTCAAAATGACTGTCAAACAAAAAAGCCATTTCTGGTTTAAACTGGAAGTTTATATGCCTTTAAAAGGCATTCTGAGGCCTCAGAATGTCTTTCAAAGGCATATAAACATCATTTTCAGTTTTGCTGAAAAACCAGAATTGTCATTTTTTCTTCTAACAGAAGAGAGTCGGGTTTGGAGGGTGGTGGCAGGCCCAAAACCTGTGAATTTCCACATCCACTGTTTTCCATATCTGTGGGGGTTCCTGAAACGGAACTCCTACGGATAACGAGGGCCTGCTGTAAATAATTCAGAGTCCAAATATTTAAAAGTTGAATTTTACTGGTCTGCCAATGAAATATGCACTGATAACTACAGATTTCAACTTTGATATAATATTGGTTTCTACTGAAATCAGTGATATGCATGATAATTTTCTGGTTATTGATTTCTGCTGAAATCAATTACCAGAAGATTATCATGCTTATCACTGAACCCAACCAAGCATGTACTTTTAACAGTTTACAAGGAGGAACCTGAAAATATATGCAATGGGACAATCATTTTGTAGTTTCATCTCAACTTTTAGTTCATAATTAGTCTGAATCTTTTCAGATTGTGAACCATTTTGGGACAGGGCACTATTTCTTTAATTTGCTCTATAAACCACTTTGTGAACGTTTTTGTTGAGAAATGTCTTATTATTTAACTATCACTTTTTGAGTAGTAACTATCAAACTGCATGACTTTAGATTTCCCAACGTATTTTTTTCTAATAACTAATCCATTTACAGTGCTCCTTTGGCACTGTAATGCAAATTAATTAATGGAAAAAGGATTTGGGTTAACACACTGCAACTTTTCAATTAAATAGATTAATTTTTTTTATCACATACGTACTACTTACTTTTTTGCTTCTCATATATGACAGGCGTCCCTCATGAGCATCAGGGTAAGTGCAAAACAAATATGTAGTTATGGCATGCTTTAAGAATGAATCACCAAGCATTTCAAGCCGTTCCAGATTAAATCCATCACTAGCGTTTGAAAGAGTCAAAGCCTGAAGAATGAGACCAGGGTTAGGACCAAGGGTTTTTGACGAGTACCCATTAGAAGGACTTGTTAATGAATCCATTCTCTCTTTTGAAAGATTAGAAGCATCTGAAGCAATGGGGGTTGTTGCCATTTTCAGGCATCCATCTGAGGTAGATTTGTTCGCATTTCCATCAAGATATTTATTACTCAGTAGAGTACATTCATTGCTGGGCTTGAGCTGGTTCTCACTGTTGTAGAAATGTTGAATAGGATACGAGGTAGTTGGTTGCACAGGTATTTCCTGTATGCAGTAATTTAGCTGATTTCCTTGGCAAAAGTCTCTGTTAGCTAAGTCACAATTGCCATTGGCAAGGTTTTTATTGTAAGAAACACCATTAATTGTTGCCAGTTCTGCAGAGACATCATTTTGGAGCTTACTTGGTGACTCAATCAATGTTCTGTAGTTCACAGACATTTGGTCATGCTTTTCTGCAGTGGAGGTTGTATTAGCACCTTGTTGTGCAGCATTTTCAGGGCCTAAAATTGCACTGTGCTTACAGTAATTTTCATTCTCTGCTGAGGAGGAGTTGGAAGCAGAGATGAAAGACTTGCTGTCAATGGATTTTTTCCACCCGAAGTCCAGGTTAGGATATCTGTAAGATAAAGTTAGCCAATTTTTAAAGAAAGAACTCATGTGTGCATACATGCAACGTAAGGAGTGGGCCCATTATGTTGGTGTTTCCCATTTTAAACAATCAATTGTGTAACAGGGAGGTTCTATATTGGCTCTAGTGCTTGTAGAAAAAGAACTTCATCTTTGAATTTAGTTTTACTTCTCAGCAACATTAATAGCCCTTCAAAGAGTGAAAGATGCTGGTGGCATATGAAAAGGGTACCTTTGGATCAAACCACCTGTTCTAGAATGGTGCTAATACAGCACAACTCAATTCAATACAAAACTCATTCAATACATTTAAAGAGAAAGACTACAACAATACCTGAAATCTGCAGGAAGAGACTTCACTCCTACACCAGCATCAATGGCAGTTTGGGATCTGAGTTCCTCTGCTGTCAAAAGGCAGTGAAGACGATAAAGAATACTAGGGAGGCAAACTGCTTTTCTCCACAGTGATGCTGGAATGGGATGTATAGCACAGAGTTCTGGAACCAGGATCTTTAAGAGAGAAAAAGCCTCCTTTTGTTATCTTTTAGAGTGAGTGGTAAAGTGGTACTGAGTACCATCAAATTGACTATTACCTGTTTATTCTGCAGACTTTCCCACTTAGCTTTCCTCTTCTCAGCACTGCTTAATGGAAGTGCTTTCCCTTTCTGATTCAAATGACGAGGTGTCAAAAGATTAAGTCTAAAAACAAAATGGGACAAATTTTCGTTGGAAGACTGAGTCTCTCTCTCTCTCTCTCTCTCTCTCTCTCACACACACACCCCCACACACACACACACCCCCACACACACACCCCACTATATTGGAATTTTGAATTCCATCACAGAAGTCCAGAGCAAAAGAGATGACAAAAAATTTGATTTACAGGAAGATGTTATAAAGGCAAGAAATATCGTTTAGATAATTCACTACTCTTGTAGATACTCCTTTTGCTTCCTTTGAAATTCTTTAGAAGTTTCAACTGTGCAGGACCTCCAAATTCACCTCAACATTTTGTTCAGGCAAACCCAATGGCAACTCTACTTAATACATGAGTACACATCTACAATCACGACTCATTTGAAAGTCTTAAGCACCTAGCACTACTGCCACAACTAAACAAAATATTTACTTTAAATATCTGTCAGCAACCTCATATTTTTAGAGACAATACAAATTAGCTAAATTATCTTTTTGTTATTTAATTTTCACCCACCTTTCTTTTTCAAAAATAGACAAGGAAATAAAAGAAATTAAAACCACAAGAAACATAATCATACAACATAAAACAAAGTAAAAGCAAGTATGCTTCACTGATAATACTTTTGGTTTAAAAACTTTTGAAACTAAATTTTTTTTTAACTTTTGATATAAAAAGGATTTACCTTGAAGATGTGTGGTCCACATCCAGCAATGGCTGGTTGAGATTGGTCAAATCAAGGTTATACTTGGTTTTATAATATTCTGCAAAAGTTTCATATTCTGGGGAAGGAAATTTGCTCAGTGGAGTAAGATCTGTGTAGACATCAGCAACGTAGAATCGATGAGGCTGATCAAAATTTCGATACCTAAACGAAAGTAGATTTTTGAAATGCTTAGCTGAATAAGCTTCAGAAGTTGCTCTAAGTTTGTACTACAAGTCCATAAGTCCAAAACAAAGTTGAAAAAAACAGGGATTTTCCTTACCTGTGAATTTATGTTCCTGATAGAGGAAAAAGGAGCTTTCAAAACAGAATGGGAAAGCCCTGTGCACCTGCTCAAGGTAGGGTCAGATGATCAACTAAGTCTCCTACCAATGGGGCTGACTGTTAGTTCGTCCATATAACTGAGCCACACAGCCCTTCATATTTATATCCAGTATACATAAGACCATATCCTGAAACTCACAGTAAGAACTCTCAGGAAATACCCTTCGTTTTGCGCATCTTTGGTTAGGACACCAACACTGAAATCTCCCCCCCCCTTACTTCTACCATGTACGGGAAAGAAAAAAAGCTTCTGTCTTATGCAAAGCTTTTGTCCTCCCTGTATCAAACCTTCTCTTCATACTTTCAATTTGTACCACTCCCTTTCATTAGGATGCACTGGCTTGGGGGCAAAAACAACAACAACATTAAATCCTGTTATCCACAGAACACGGTGTTAATTTTAGGAATAAATGCTGGATCTGGTCTCAGCATCATCTTGTCTGTGAAAAAAGCAAAATTGAGGACACATTGAAAGAGAAGTGCTCTGAGACCAACCCCTGCAGTCCTTTCTCCAGATTCCACGTTGGGAACCTGTGTATCGGCAGAGGCCTTCACTCCTAATGCCTGAAAAGCCACAACCTGGCACTGTAATAGGCTGCTACTTTATCCCATATCTAATTTATCCTGCAGGAATAGCAATATTTTGCAATGCCTTTATACATCCACAGCCTTCCTATCACACCAATTCTGGAACTTCTTTCAAGTTGTTGCATGCCTTCTCCTTGTTGAAGACCTCTGCGATGCCAACAATGTCTCAATCACTTTAGCCACAACCTTGACAGAAACCTTGGCACCTGTGCATTTGTCCTGGTGACATATCCATTACCAGCCTGCCAAACCTGCTTACTATGTTTGCAAATTCCTTTGGACTTAACTGCCACTCTGAATCCTGTAACCTGCACTGACTGAGCCAGTTTGCCACAGTGTTCTGCTTTCCACTACTCAGAGCTGTTATGCAGCGACTGAAACTGAGTCTAATGATAAACAAGAAGGACTGTTAGCTTCTTAACAGTACTCCGATACCGTTGTGATGAGGGTGTGGGTTAGACTGAAGCCCCTCCAGGGCACAGAGCACAGTTGGAAAAGACGACTGCAAAGTGATCTACTCTGCTCACTGCCTGTTGGACAGACTAGTGCACTACACCAAAACACCACAACTTCAACTGCTGATGTGATTTTGCGCCCCGGAGAACATGGTTCAAGCACTCCCCCCCTCTACAAAGGGCCTGTACCCTAAACAACCAATTAAAGGTTTAAGAGACTTAATCCAAAACAAAACCCACTCACTCTGTGAGCCTCCCCCCCAACAAAACACAGCCAACATCCTAACTCTTGCAGGGTAGGGCCAGAATGGAGCTAACCGTCAGCCCCGTTGGCTAGGAGACTCAGTTGATGAGCTGACGGTACCTCAAGCTGGAGCACTGGGCTTTCCCATTCTGTTCAGAATGCCCCTTTCCTCTACCAGGGTACAACGCTTTAAATGCTAAGTACAGCTGCACTCCTGCACACATTTATTGGGAGCGTCATCTAATTAAATGGGATTAACTTCTGTGTACGCATACCTAGGATTGCATTGTAAAGCTATTAAATTAGATAAGCCATTATTGGCATGGACACAAATTTATCTCAGGTGAAAAGTTTGTATCCAAGGGACTTCTTAGTACAAACACCATCCCATCCCATATCAAACTACTTTTGAACTGCTTTGGAAAAAAATCCACCATGGGAGCATAGGACCTGTTGCATGGTTCTTTAGATTATGATCATTCAAATTCTGTTGAAATGAAGATTGTCTAAAAGAGAAATATCTGTCAAGTTTTAAAAGTATATTGATACCACCACATATTTTTAGCTTTCATTTGCAACTCTCATTCTCAAAAGTATGGCTTCTTTAAATGCTTGCAATATTTAACATTTTCATCTCTTTTGTTTCATTCGTTTTCCTCATTTAAGTGAGCAATGATGCTTGCTACTGCCATGTCATAAGGTAGCTTCTATAATTGTGTGTTTATGAATGAAAGGAGGGTTCCACTTGCACAATGAGTCCTTGCATACGTGGAAAGACTGCTAGCATGAGCAAAACACTCTTTCCATTTGCGAAGTAACCCCCAAAGAAGGGGAAAGTTCTAACTTTGATGCTCTCAAAGACTTTAAACGTTATCTTGTTTCTGCACAGCACTAGAGGTAGATTTCCTTTCCTTTTGGCAGGGCAACTATCATACTACAAAAGCCCAGTAAGGCAACAATACAAATTTTATTCTGGGCGATGCTGGAAACTATACCTTTTTTGGCTCAAGAGGCAACAGTGTAATAGATTACATGTTGATCTCTTTCTCTATCTTTTCTCATTTAAAATCTTTTAAGGTCCTCTGCAGACCAGACAGCGACCATATGCCAATTCGGCTGGTACTCTTCCCTTCCATCAATACGATGGCAAAATTGTCTGATCTTCGAGAATACAATGAGCCTTTATCTTTACTTGGGGAGAGATGTTTACGCTGGTCTGGGAACTTGCAACAACAAATCTCTTTAACCTTACGGTCAGAGAAATTGATGTCACTGAGAGAACTTATGATTGAGTCATTCGATCCTTTAGACTCTTATCAAAAGATAGTAGATGAAATTAAGCCTTTGTTAGTCACCACTAAACCTCGCTGCCATTCTTCTTATTCCCAGAGGGGCTGGTTTGATGCTCACTGTGCTCAGCAGAAAAGATTGCTTGCAAAAGCCCTTCGAAAGGTGAGGAGGGTAGATTCTTTAGAAAATCATCAATCCTATGTCCATCAGAGGAGGCTGTATAAAAATGTCTTAAGAAAGAAAAAGGACGCTTATATTCAAAGATTATGGCAAGATCTAGGCTTAGCAGCAATGGAGAGGGACTCGGCCAAGTTTTGGGATTTGGTCTCTAGAGGAATGAGACCTGATTTTGCCTCTATGGAAAATCCAATAACTTCATCTCAGTGGTACAACCATTATCTCAACATCTTTGGTGAAAATTCTAAAAAGATAATGCCCACTCCTCATAGTGATCAGGTCTTCTCCCTTGTTCGTCTTGTCCCGCAATGGGACCCTGTCAGCCCAGATGAAATAAAAGATCTGATTTCTTCTTTGCCCAATAACAAAGCCCCAGGTCCTGACATGCTCCCTGGTGAGTTATTTAAACAAAATTCGGAGTGGTGGTGTACCATACTTTCAAAATTGTTCACTTTTATAAATCAAACTTGCGACCTGCCCCAGGGTTGGGGGGAGAGTATTATTGTCCCGATACATAAGAAAGGATCTAAAATTGATCCCTCAAATTATAGGCCAATCAGCTTGCTAAGTGTTGTTTCAAAAATATATACCAAGTATTTACTTATTAAATTGGAGAAATGGGCTTCGGAAAATCGGATTATTGGCGAGCAACAGGCTGGTTTTCAAAAGGGTAAATCACCTATAGACCACTGCTTTACCCTACAACACTTGATCCAAAAATATACTCAAATTGGCAATAAAAGACTTTATGTCACATTTGTAGACCTCAGCTCAGCCTTTGATTCCATAGACAGAGAAATCCTGTGGAAGAAATTAGGTGCTACTAACATTGATAGAAGGCTATTACTTCTTCTTCAGGCTCTACATTTAAATTCTAGACTGAGAGTCAGAGTTGGGGCAAATGGTTGCCTTTCTGAGATGATCAAGGTTATTAAGGGGGTTAGACAGGGATGTTTACTAGCTCCTTTCCTGTTTAACTTTTATATAAATAACATCATTTACGAATTGCAGGGACCAGAATTTTTCCCTCCATCGGCAGGTGACATTAAGATCTCTACCCTATTATATGCTGATGATATTGTCCTACTCTCTACCACCCTTGTCGGCATGCGTAGACTATTAAGGGGACTTAACTCCTTCTGTTCCCATGAGAAGTTAGCCATAAATTATGCAAAGACCAAAGTCGTACTCTTTGGTTCAAGTAAAACGAAGCACCGATGGCAGTTAAACCATGTCCCGATAGATCAACTCAGAGCTTTTAAATATTTAGGAATTACTTTCAACGCCCAGCTTGCTTGGACTTATCATCTAAACCTAGCAAAGTTGAAAGCCGATTATTCCACCCAATCACTCCTACGTTTCATAAGATCTAGAGGGGGCAAATTGGTGCCTCCGGCAGTGGAAGTCTTTGCTAAGAAAGTAATTCCTCAGCTGATATATGGCGCTGAAATTTGGGGCTACGTGAATACATCTTGTCTTGAACTTTCTCAAAATTCATTTATACGCTCACTTCTGGGTGTCCCTCGTGCGATTCCCACCTCACTACTTAGGGCTGAAGTAGGATTAATTCAAATTGAGGCCCTTTGCCATACAGCTTTGGCTCTATACTGCTATAGGTTAATCACCTTGCCTGATGCTCGCCTTTCCAAAATATGTTTTATGGAACAACTTAAAAATCCTCTCCGTAAATCTTGGGTTACATCTGTAAAGTCCATTTTGGAGCAATACGACATTGATATGAATCTTTTGCCTTCTTTCCCCTCTAATAAGGTTAAGTTAATGATTAAAAATAAAATTCAGCTCTTTTACAAGAGAAAGGACTTATGCAATATCTCGAATTCTTCTGCTTTTTTTCCTCTCTCTTTATATAAGTTTTCCTTTGGTTTAGAGAAATATTTAACAAGTTTAACAACTTTTCCTTTGCGTAGAGCATTTACTGCTCTACGATTCCAATGAGTGCCTTCTGCTGTTATTGATGGAAGATATAATAGTATTCCATATGAATTAAGATTTTGTATCTGTGGCATAGGGGAAGTCGAAGACATTTTTCACTATTTATTTAAATGTCCCCTATATGCAATCCCCAGATTAAAATTTCTATCTGGCTTTACCTCTATTCTTCAGGATAGACCCCCTTCAGTACAGGTTTGCTGGCTTTTGGCCAACTCAGACATTGATACTATTTTGAAAGTGGCTAATTTTGCTCTGGCTGCCTCGAAAATTCGTGCTAAGTATGTGCATTCCGGTGATCTATTACAACTTCCTTCAAAATTGTGACTTAGCTGTCCACTGGAGAGTGTTGAACGGCAGTGGCCAAAGCTAATTCGTGGCCTTAGGTATTTAAGGCCATCTTAAGCGTCTGTGTTAAGTTATTGTGATCTCTTATTTGTGGAAATTTCAGGATCCATTTTATTTATTTTATTTGTAGGTCATTAAATTGTATACAGTTCTGAAGTGTCTTCGATTTAACGGTTGTGTTTGCCCCGAGCTGTTTTTAGGTGTATTATTCTGACTTTTGATCTTTTAGAATCTATATGTTTTATTGTAATTGCCTCTTCAGGGTATTGATTGAACAGACAATCACTTTTCACTCCTATGATGGAATATTTGATCCCCCTGTATATTTTATTATATGTACTGTAAAATTGTTATGACCTTTGGTTAATACAATAAACTTTTCTACTACTACTACTACTTATTCTGGGCAATTATTAGAAACAGGAGGATTGCATTGTACCTGGTTTGGAAAAAAACATTGTTCTTATCTACTTTGTCATGCAGTCTAAGGCAATCAGATGCTCTAAATAGAACACTACTCTTACATTTGCATCTGAAGAACGCTGGTTTGCAAGTACACATAAGGGTCTAGCTTATAGGATGCTTACCTTGGAATGATAACTGCATCCTGGTAATCTTCTAATCTGAAAATAAAAGGTGTTTCTTTTGTATACTGTGTACTGGGAATGCCTGTACGAGCTTCAGATTTTTCAATATCTTCCATAAATTTAAAATCAATGTCCAAAGTGCTGGAACCATCAACTTAAAAAAAGGAGAGAGAGAGAGAGAGAGATCTTGTTTGACTAAGGTTCAAGACAAAGCCTTGTTTGGAATGTTATTTCAAATTCTTATCATAAATTCCCAACTGGTGGCCATATCAAATTGTTGTTGCAAACACAACCACATATCCTATACCACAATATTTTTGTGTCAGAGTGTCTTAGTTGTATTATAATACTTCAATAGGTAAAGGTTTCCCCACGACCGAATGGTCTAGTTGTGACTGACTGTAGGGGGCGTTGCTCATCTCCGTTTCTAAGCTGAAGAGCTGGCATTTGTCCTGAGGACAAGCTTCCGTGGTCATATGGCCGGCATGACTTTACACCAAGGTGCACGGAACGCCGTTACCTTCCCACCGAAGTGGTACCTATTTATCTACTCACATTTTTACGTGCTTTCAAACTGCTAGGTTGGCAGGAGATTATAATACTTAGCTTTGTACTTTTGAGTGTCAAAGCACTTCACACGTATCATCTTGTTATGATCCTTACAAAAAACTGGTAAAATACTTATTTGTACTTTACGTTGCAGATGGGGGCCCAGCAGCTTGCTGAAGGCAACAGGTGAATGCTTGATAAGAGGCGAGATTTGAGCAAGGTACATTTGTAGCTCCGTTTTTAGTCACTAGTATTTAGTCACTTCGATATTATATGACTTTGATGTAATTCTAATCACAGCCACTACCCTTTCCTCAAACATTTAGTCTAAAACAAACAGAGCCATGTATATGAAGCAAAGTATTTACAGAAGCACATCCCTTACCAACATTAAGAGGTAGAACACAATAGGCTGAATCAGCATCTGTAGGTCTGAATTCTAGTGCAGGTTTCTCAAGCCGAAGAATGTGAGAGAAAATGTACTGGTGAAGTCTTGTGATCAACTCGAGCATTTGTAAGGACAAAGTAAAACCTGATTTTTTAAGCTCAATAGATATGGTCACCTCTCCTGAGCGAGTGTATACAGGAAAGTGAGGAATCTAAGTAGAGAAAGGAAAATCAAGACAAACGCAAGTGATCAGGATCAAGCAGAAAGAAGTGTTACATGGTCAAGGTTTTTATTTCCTCTTCAAGATATGTAGGAGACACACATTTGAGCATGTGTACGTAGTTGTAGGTGGCTGCTTGGAGGGCAAGGGCCACACCAGTAACATGGCTATTTACTGTACTAATGGTAACAGGCCACAGATCCAGAGGCCAAGAGGATTAACATGTACTTGAATATAATCACACATACCCTTCCCATAAGTGATTGAGAGCACAACCCTAACTTGGCATTGCGCCAGCACAGTGCTCTTGCGCCAGACTAGTGCTGTCGCAAACATGCCATAAGGTGCATCTGCACCACAGATTTGGTTGCTGGGCCAGTGCACAGCCTGCCAGCTGTGCAGTAGCTTACCTCTCTGCCGAGGGCGAGCGGGAGGCAGGCAAGAGGCATAATGGGGCAGAGGGAGGGCGAAGATGGGACACAGGCATTAGGCTACAACCAAACTCCGGTCCCCGGGCTGAGCAGCCCCAATTCGCGTTTCTCCTGGCTGTGAGGACTTGTGCCTGCTATTTTGCTGTCCCAGTACAGGTTAGGATTGTGCCCTAAAACTGTCTTCCTTACTGCCAAGGCCCCTTCATTGTCACACTCTCAAACATCACCGAATAAGGATAGTTAACCTTCTTCTGCAGTGCATCCTTGCCAATGATCCACCAACACTCCATGATTTTCCTTACCCTTGACTTGTGTGAGTTACATTCACTACATGTTTAGTCTGTATTGCTTTCCCTCTCTGCTGTGAGTGCAGTGTGAATGCAAAGCCATTTTATGAACCCTTTTTCGGAGACCTGAGATCAGCTTCAGGCCTCTTTTCCTACATAAAAGAAAGTCTGTTTGGTGAAAGAAACGAGCTCCTGCACTGTGCTTTCATGGCCTGTATACAGGCTCACTCCTTTCCCCTAGTCCTATTTCAGGCTACCAAGAGTGCTCCCTGTCACAGCCTTTCACCAAGGTCTGAAGCCTAGAACCTTTCCCCCTCACTTCCACTAACTATGCATTGATTTATTTTGTTATGTAAGCCACTTTGTGAACTACAGTTTGTTGAAAAGTGGTTTAAAAATATTCTTAATCTCCTAATGTTTCTCCCTGCACTCCAAAACCTCCACCTTCTTTCCCCCAGGTTACTCTGGGAAGCCCATCTAAACAGTCTCTTTTCCACTCATATTTCTCTCCTCTTTGGTCTGCTCTTTCTTCTAAGGAGTTCCGTCCTTGTTGCTTCTCCTTTCACCAGGGCTCCATACTGCATGAATGTTAGCCATGGAATTCCTCTATCTAAAGTATGAGTTAGTTCACCTAGGTTGAACTAACTCATCTGGACTGAGTTCCCTTATGGTTTGGGACACTAAAATAAATGCTCCTTTGTCCGCCTCTCACCCCCACTTCCATTTGCTTCCCCCCCCCAAATTATACATCCGTCTCATTGGCAGCTACACAGGACCCAAGTACTTGATTGTTTTTCTCCATGTGTGCACATTACACAAACATACAGCCAGGAACAGGACACTGCAAGGAAGGAGGCTTTTCTCCCCACAGCAGCTCTCAATGCCCCCTTCAGCTGGATGAGAAATGGCACAGAATGGGGCATAGGGAGCAGCAAGAGATGAACTGCAAAAATAAAAAAATAAATGGACAGAGGAACCTTCTGTGAGTAGCTTTAGAGAGCTGGGGATGCAGGGGCTGTTGTGGGGAGGAGGGACAGGAAAGTTTCCTTTCATGCCCTGCCTCCTACTCATGAAAGGTCTGGATACAATCAACATGTTTCAACAAGGCACTAACCAAAAATGATTTGGCTCAGCCTCAAATGCTACATTATTTTTGAACAAGTAAGTAACTGAGAAAGATATTTTCACAAACAGCACAGATTGCAGTCAACCAATTCTTATGAATGTAGATAATGGAAGCAAATGCACATCCATTTTCACAACCAGCATAAAAGCAGGCAAACAAAGATTTGCATGCCCTAGAGAACACAACGCACAATTTTTCAGTGAAAACTACATCATTTAACTCATAGGAGATTTTTCTATTTGGTGGCATTGAAGCAGGGTATAAAGATGGCAGGTATTATTACAGTGCCCTTACATGTTGATTGATATATGAATTGTGGAAGGAGACCTATGCTCTGATAATACAAGATTGGCTCAAAAAAATCTTTAGAGATCATAGTTACAAACCCATTTGTTTGTGAGAGAAAAGAAGCTACTTAATTTTAATTTTAAATGTTTCAGAAGTCATTGCATTACATCATGGATAATACCACAGATGCAAAAAGTTCATTTGTCATTCTAGACCGTAGCACACAATTTCAGTAGCAAGATCTTTTAATAAGACATCCATCTGAAAAGGTAACTAATACCTTAGGAATATTTTTGATGCAGGTATCACAAATTAACTAAGACAAGGAACAATACTCACAGGTGGTTCCATGAACATGAATTTGTGATGAGACACACTAGCCTGCTGCCAAATCTAGAATATCAAAGCAAACTAGAGAGAATACAATCATACGTAAGTTACCTGAGGTATAGGCTTCGCTGTCAGTATTCCAAAACATCTTGTAGTATCCTCCGGAGGATATAGCTTTCGTCGCCTAAAGTTGAGTTCATCAGGTAGAGGGGTAGTTAATACCATGCCTATTACATAAAGGTAACAGGGCTGATCAGGTTTGGGATAACTATCCCGCAAACATTCTGGAATCTATAAAGAAAGCATACATAAATATTAAAATATCCAAAGGTTTGGTCTAGTCGTGACCAACTGTAGGGGGTGGTGCTCATCTCTGTTTCTAAGCCAAAGAGCCAGCGTTTGTCCAAGGACAAGCTTCCATGGTCATGTGGCCAGCATGACTATATGCCAAGGCGCACGGAATGCTGTTACCTTCCCACTGAAGTGGTATCTACCGTATTTATCTACTCGCATTTTTACATGCTTTCGAACTGTTAGATTGGCAGGAGCTGGGACAAGCAACAGGAGCTCACACCATCACACGGTCTCAAACTGTCAACCTTCAGGTCAACAAGCTCAGCTCAGCAGTTTAACCGCAGCACTGCCACGTCCCATTGCAACTTTTTAAACACATATTATAAATGAGCACATTAAAAATGGAAATGACATCAGGATAAAGAGAATACATTTTAGCATATAGCATATATGCTATATTGCATATAACCCAAACTAGGTTCATATATATATAACCAAACTATAACCCAAAGCTCCACAGTGTAGATAATTTGTGTCACACAGGCTTAGTAAAATAATGAAAAGTAAAAAAATGTTGATAGGAATGAATCAAACACGAAGCAGAATCTAGTCTAGAAAAAGCACATACAGTGGGGTTTTTTTGCTGGGAACCCCTATGGACACCAAATTTGGTGGGTACTGAAAAGCAAGCAGCTTGGGACCCACCCCAGAGGCATATGGTGCCTGCCATAGGCACTGCTCAGGGATGGGGCGCAAGCATGTGCTTGTCAATTGCTTGCCCTCTCCCAAGTGTATTCACGCAGGGCCACAGCAGCAGGACCCCCGCACCTCCTTGACCTCCGAGGTCAAGCCAAGGACGCACCTTAAGGACGCACCTGTTCATTGGAACACAGGAATGTTGTCACGTGGCATACCCAGGGCGCATAAAAGCCCTAGTATACCTCTGACCCACCCCCATCCTCTGCACCCAACTGGAGCTGAACTTTGGTAGGGTCTGGAGGGTTTTCTGAGGCCCACAGAAGCTGCGTGTGACTACCAGTGGTCTCAAATGACCTTTAGGCCAAAAAATCTCAAGCTGGCCATTTAAGCCAAAAATTGTGATGTTTTTATGGCTTTATAAGGCATTCTGAGGCCTGCAGAGGCACTGCTCCGGTTGGGTTCAGAGGGTCAAGGTGGGTGTCTAGGGGCTGTGGTTTGACAGCTAGGGATTTTCAAATCTGTGCATAATGCAGGCCCACCTGTACTGTTAGCTCAGTGGTAAATCACATGCTTTACACATGCAGACGGTCCTAGGGTCAAGCCCTGGCATCTTCAGGTAGGGTTACCAGGTAGAGGAAATGCTGCCAATCAGTATCAACAATACTGAGCTACATGGAGTCTATATGGATAGTCTCCATATAAGGCAACTTCCTATGTTCCAATGAACAGGTGCATCCTTAAGGTGCCAGAGCATTTTATCACCTCTGGTATTTATAACTTGCATGTATACCAAATGTGTGGTTGCTGTGAAGTACTAGAGCAGTTTATTAGCAGTAAGTTAAAATGTGGCAGTGTTAAAGGTCAAAAGTAGAAGTAACTATTCCTCTTAAAAAACGTACAGTAAACCCAGTTATACATGTGACTATATTTCAATGTGAATAGGGAACCCTGTTCATCTGCAACATTATACCATTCAAAATAAGTCTTCATTTTCTCAGCCAGTTTGTGCATTTTCCAGGTAGAGAATATGAAAAGTAATACTCTGCACTTCCTGTTCCTTTTCCTTCCTCAAGACAGGTAGTCACATAATCATCATCAACATTTTTATCATTCCTTCAAGGGGCTGTGATATCATACAGGGTCTCTCCCCACATTTTGTAGTCACAACAGTCCTTTAAGAATTCTCTTCCTGCAGAGAATTCAAGGAAGTTTACAAAGAGCTCCTAAGCACCTCATTAAGCACAGACCAGTCCTAGCCCTGCTTAGCTTCTGCAAGGTTCCTGTAGCATGTTCTGTCAGATCAGGTCATTTTCCATACTAACAACTACAAAAAGCAATCTGTACGTTGTTTTTGTTTTAAATGCAACAGAAAGCAGCAGCAAGATGCATATTTCAAAGGAGAAAATAAGATTATTTAGTCCTTTAGTTAGAGAATATTATAGGCAAAAAATGAGACATTTTCTACCATATCCAATTGATCCTGTAGGTACCAGAATCTGAGTAACTTATGAGTTTATATCTTTTTTTCCTGCATCCAGGCTTCACCCATATATACAGTCTCAGGTAAGAATAAGAACATAAGAAGAGACCTGCTGGATCAGGCCAAGGCTCATCTAGTCCAGCTTCCTGTATCTTAAAGTGGCCTACCAGATGCCTCAGGGAGCACACATAAAAAGAAGATATGCATATTGCATCCTGTTGCCACTCCCCTGCACCTGGTATTCTGAGATAGCCTTCTTCTAAAACTCGGAGGTTGCACATACCTATTATGCCTTGTAACATGATGAATCTCATGTCCCAGGTCCCTGTGATCACTTGTTATTCTCTGTTAGACCAACAAAGCTCTTTCCTGAAAACTTTCTTGGCAACAATTCTTTCCGTTTTCATAACCTTTTTGTAGGACCTCTGGCCTACATCATTTGCTTATTTTACTTTTTTTTATTTAAAGTATTTATATCCCCCTTTCCTGAGCCCTCATGGGCAACGCAAAGCAGCTCCCAGAAAAACACACACACATAAAATACATAACTACATATAAATGTATATACAAATTCATTATATATAATACAATATAATTCAAAAACAGTAAAATACCTTCATTCCATAAATAACAGCACATTAAATAATAGCAAGTAAAAACAGTAGTCAATCAAAAACAAGCAGAGAGGTGGCAACCAATGTATCTATATATAAAGGAGAATGTGTGTATGCATGCATGCATGCGTGTTCCGCATAGGCTTCGCAACGCCTGGAGCAATGCGCTCCAAACTCGGCACGCACATGCCTTGTGGCCTGGCGACAAACACTGCAGGGGTTAGGCCCCCCCCGCGTCCCTGGTGGTGAGGGTACGCAGGGGGGCCCACGTGAAGCTGGTCGAAAACGGCCGCAATCGGCGTAGAATCCATAGTTTCCGGGGTTGCCGAGACGAGTGGCGACGCTCCCGACGCCACTGGAGTCAGGTTCGTCCCCCCCTGCATGGGGGGCAAGAAGGGGTGCGAAACAAAACGTTCGCCATGACCTGCTGGAATGTCTGGAGCGACGTACACCAAACTCGGCATGCGCATGCCTTGCGGCCTGGCGACAAACACTGCGGGGGTCAGGCCCCCCTAGCGCCCCCGGAGGTGGGGGTGCGCAGGGGGCCCCATGTGAAAATGGTCAAAAATGGCCGACATCTGCGTCAAATCCGTGGTTTCCAGGATCGCCGAAACAAGCGGTGATGCTCCCAACACTGTTGGAGTCCGGGTTTGGGCCCCCCTCAGCGTGGGGGGCGAGAAGGAGTGCGAAACAAAATGTCCGCATGCCCTGCTGGAACGCCGCAGCCGAGTTGCACCAAACTCGGCATGCATGCGCCTTGTGGCCTGGCAACAAACACTGTGGGGGATCAGGTCTCCCTAGCACTCCCCGGGGGTGTGGGGGTACCCCACGTGAAAATGGTCGAATACGGCAGATATTGGCATCAAATCCGTAGTTTCCAGGGTCGCCAAGACAAGCGGCAACACTCCCGATGCCGTTGCAGTCCGGGTTCGGCCGCCGTCGGCATGGAGGGCAAGAAGGGGTACAAAACAAAATGTCCACCATGACCTGCTAGAATGCCTGGAGCGACATGCACCAAACTCAGTATGCATAAGCCTTACGGCCTGGCGACAAACACGGGGGGGGGGAGACAATATCCAACATGCCCCGCTGGAACGCCTGGGCCAAGTGGCACCAGTATGCTTTACGGTCTGGGGACAAACACTGCAGGGGTCAGGACCCCGGGGGTGCGGGTCTGGGGGGGGGGCCCACATGAAAATGCTCGAAAACAGCAGAAATTGGCGTCGAATCCGTAGTTTCCGGGGTTGCTGAGACAAACAGCGACGCTCCTGACGCCGGTGGAGTCTGGGTTTGGGGCCCCCCTCGGCGTGGGGGGCGAGAAGGGGTGCAAAACAAAACGTCCGCCATGCCCTGCTGGAACGCCTGGACCGATTACTACCAAACACGGCATGCACACGCCTTGAGGCCTGGCCACAAACACTGCGGGGGTCAGGCCCCCCCAGCACCCCCGGGGGTGGGGGTGCACAGGGGACCCCACATGATAATAGTCGAAAATGGCCAAAATTGGCATGGAATCCGTCGTTTCCGGGGTTGCCGAGACGAGTGGCGATGCTCCCAACTCCGTTGGAGTCCGGGTTTGGCCCCCCCTCACCGAGGGGGGCGAGAAGGGGTCAGAAACAAAATGTCCGCCATGCCCCGCTGGAACGCCTGGACCGATTGCCACCAGTATGCTTCACGGTCTGGGGACAAACACTGCGGGGGTCAGACCCCCCTAGTGCCCCCAGGCTCCATGTGAAAATGATCGAAAATGGCCAATAGTGGTGTCAAATCCGTAGTTTCTGGGGTCGCCAGGACGAATGCCGACGCTCCCGATGCCGTTTGAGTCCACGTTTGGACTTGGGATAATTTGTTGCCCGGGCAACACTGGGTAAAAAAAGTTAGTGTATATATATATATAAGGATGTGTGTGTGTGTGTGTGGTGTGTGTGTTCCAGCATAACTCTAGAATGCCTGGAGCAATTGACACCAAACTTGGTACCCATATGCCTTACGATCTGGAAAGAAATACTGCGGGGGTAAGACACCCTTAGCGCCCCTAGGGGTGGGGGTGGGAAGGGGGTGACAGGTAAAAATAATTGAAAACGATCGATATTAGTGTCGAATCCTTAGTTTTCGGGGTCGCTGAGATGAATAGTGACACTCCCAATGCCGTTTAATTCCAAGTTCAGCCCCCATCAGTATGGGGGGGGGTGAGAAGGGGTGAAAAATAAAATGTCCAAAATGACCAACATTACTGTCAAATCCATAGTTGTTGGGGTCGCTAAGCTGATTGGTGACAGTCCCGATGACATTTAAGCCCAAGTGTAGTCGAATAGAACGAACAGAACTCTGTAGAACCTTCTGGAAATTTTTAGAAATCATTATGCCCCGGTCTTGGACTCCAATTAAATACTTGCCATGTTACCAGGCATAGTCACTGAATACAAGGCTATCGATACCGTAGTAGATGCCTATGAGGTCGTCAGTTTCCCATCAGACTGCCTAAACTCACTTGATCCAGCCGGATTGCCACCACATCGTCTTTTACTTACAGTGGGATCGCCAATTATTTTACTACGGAACCTCGACCAGCCAAAACTTTGCAACGGCACAAGGCTGTGTGTCAAGAAGATGCTGGGTACTGTAACTGAAGCGACTATCTTACCAAGAAAGGGAGAGGGTGAAACAGTTTTTATCCCACGGATAACACTCATTACGACAAATCTCCCTTTTAATTTTAAGAGATTGCAATTTCCACTGAGACGGGCATTCTTGATCAGGATCAACAAGTCACAGGGGCAGTCTATTAAGTACTGTGGAATGGATTTGAGATTGCCATGTTTCTCCCAAGGACAACTTTATGTTGCTTACTCAAGGGTGGGTTCACCCAAGAATTTATTTATTCTTGCTCCTGGAGGTGAAACTAAAAATGTTGTTTATAATCAAGTTCTGAGTTAAATTAATATTATAGTGAATTTGTAAAAGATTTTACTTTATAATTTTTATACTGTACTTATACTTTTAATTTCCTGTACATAAAATTACTTCGATTTTACACTATAGATAGAATTCATTCCTTTTCCTGTCTAATAGAAGCTTGGGATACATAAATACCCGGGCAACACTGGGTAAGGACAAGCTAGTCATACCATAAAACAACCTGGGGGAAGGCCAGAAAATGTTAATAAAACCCAGAGACCTAACTGAAAGCTAACTGGAATAACTGTGCCTTGAATGCCTGGGTTGAATACCATCATGGAAGTGGGAGTTTGAAAATCCTCAAGGAGGAAATTCCACAGCCCAGGAGCTGCCACTAAGAAAGTTCTTCCTTTAGTTATCCTCCTCCTCACCTCTGAAGTGGGGGACAGTACCCGCAAAGGGCACTCTATGATGGCAAGTCAGATTGTGTGGAAGACAGCAGCCCTTTAGATAAGCTGTAAAGGGATTTAAAAAGGAAGGGCTCACTTCCTAGGCCTTAAAAGGATTTAAAAGGTTAAGTAGCAGCTTAAGCAACTGGGCCCAGAAACGAACTAGCAGTCACAGTGCAGCCTTTGGAGCAGCAGGCTGACAAAATTGAACTGCTGAGTTCTGGTGATCAGATCAGTTGCCACATTCTGCACTGATTGCAGTTTCCGAATCTGTTGCAATGTCAACTGGCTGTTAAAACTGGTCCCAGGCATTCAAGATATTCATCTTGAATGCCTGGGACCAGTTTTAACAGCCAGTTGACACAGGTACAGCTGCAGCTCGTGCACCAGCTGAAGCTGGGTGTAAGTATCCTTAGCTATAGCTCCCACCTGGCTATCCAAAGGTGGCTATATACCCAGAAGTACTCCCAAGCTGCATGCATGTTCCTTGCAAGGGAAGTGCTACCTCATTTAGAAAACGTGGATGAACCAACACCCAAGTTGAAGGTTTCCAAACCAGGAGGACCTCTGTTTTCTCCAGATTTTCTTCCAAACCAGGAGGACCTCTGTTTTCTCCTCTGGCCCTCATCCAGACCCCAACAGCCTTCATAACCAAATGGCCATTCATGCCTTGATGTTATCATACACGTCTGAGGACCCGTAATGCACACACGCTTGCACGCGCACACACATACACCATACAAATGTAAAAGAGAGCACAGAAGTATACTAACAGCTTTAGGGTAGCACTGCCTCCGTTTTGTAGAGCCTGGCCTTCCTGGAACACTGGTTTCTTCTTCATCATGCAAATCAAGTTCCTCCTCATATTTCACTGTCTCTTTTCCAACCGGCATCAAGTGATCATCCAGTTCACCTACAATGTATCAATAAAGAACAAATTATAAACCCAATAATAAGTCATTCACTATCAATACAAATGGCTCATTCAATAAAATAACTCTTATGTGGTCTATGAGCTCCATAGTGTTGAAGAATCATGCCATTTGGGTGACCTTAGTAACCACATTGGCAATAATGCCATAGACACCTTACATTCTTTGCCAATTAAATATCTGAAGTTGCCAATCTATTTTAAGGCAATAGCAAAACTCTAGATTTCAAGTACTCATAAAAGAAGAATTAAAAAATAATCCTCCCTTTGTTGAGATTTTAATTTCCTGCACCAACAAGCTCAGAGCAAGCTGCTCAAGTTTAAGCCTTCTCAAGACTTTCTGGCACTACTGTAGGTTTGTTACAAGTTACTGTTTAGAGACCAATCTGTAATGCAAGTGTCTGAAAATAATACTTTCAATTTTAATTATTAACTTTTAAATGTTGATATTTAAGTTCTTGGTTGATTTCAGATTGATACCCTCTTTCAATTTACTTTTACATAAATTGAAACAAATTCTTAGCCTGATCCTGTGCACATTTACTCTGAAGCCTCCAAGATAAATAGGACTTACCACATATCCTCATGTATACATTAAAAATTAATGCCTTAAAATTGACCCATGAAACTTACCAACTTATACATTAGTCAGTATGGTAAATAAAGCTTCTAAGAGTAGCTGCATGGTGAGGTGGGATGACTGGGCTGAGAAGCAGGACACAGGGAAGTGGGGGGGGGAGAAGCAATTTTTTCTTAGCAGTAATAGTTCTGATTATAACTTAACCAATAATGGCACCGCAACAGAAAACAAACAAAAAATGGTAGCCATTTGCTCTGAACAGGAAGAGAAATAAAGGTGCTTTACTTGTGGGAATTGTCATCTTTATGAGGGCTGCTGCTATGGAAGTGCTGTACTGTGTTCCTCACAAAGCCTACAATTCCCACAAGCACTTCCCCCACTTCTTGTTTGGAGAAAATAGCAATTTTACTTACCAGGTAAATTACAGACCCTGGTAGAGGAAGTATATTCCTAACGAACGGGGAACGCCCTTGTGTTATACCAGGGAATAGTTCCATTTCTGTGCTGCCTCGGAATGGTGAAATAGCTCCTTTTTTCTTTTCTTTTTTGCTTTCTGTTGCTGCCTCAGAACAATCACTGGTAAGTTGCTTCCAAAGAATTTCATACACTCCTAAGTTTTACCCTCGATTTATCCAATAGCAAATTCTATTATTTTTGGTTTAAAACTTGCCCTTGTCTTATCCATGAGATAGACTTCTACACAAGTATATATGCATATATGTGCACACAACTGTTTTATTGGTTAAAAAAGTGTTTCTGTGCAGCCAATATAGTTATAACGTGAGTCCAAATCCACAATTTTTAAACTTCCTAAAGATAAACCAGTATTCTTAATATGCTTTCCATAAATGGCTGAAATATTTTGGGCAATTTAGCAAAACAGTGACAAAATGGCAAAATCGTGACCAAAAATTTGGCAAGCAGTTCAACTCAGCACTGCATCAAACTTTGAAAATTGTGCCCTTCAAGATTTTCATTGCCAAATAAAATTTCAAAGCTACTTACCAATTTTATGTAATTTTTCACAGCAAATAAGAGCTACAACTCTCTCTGCTAATCTTGTACAATTCATTGGAGGCCCCTAGTAATAAATTTGAAGACACATACATTACAATTTTTGAATATGTAAAATACAAGCCACGTACTTTAAATTATTAAAGCATTTTCTCTCAGCTTTAATAAATCAAGTAATTTATTTCTTACACACAAAATTTATTACTTACACAAAAAATAAGCTTACCACAATTGATGCTCTAAGAGGAGAATTGATAGGTAGATAAAGAGTTGAGTAGAATGTGTTATCAGGGAGTTCTCTAGTTTTGCATTTAGGAGCCAGATGAGTAAACGGGTCACTGGGCAATCTAGCGCAGTACCTATGTGACACAATTTTTTTTTTTAAAGCATGAATTATTCTAAAAATAGTACCTTCAGTTTTGTTTATTGTGCATTTATCTGCTATTAAAATATGTATACCCCTGCCTTTTCCCTCCCACACAGAAGTATCCAAAGCAGCTTACAGAAACTTTTAAAACATAAAAGCACCCCTCCAAAACCCCAAAGCCAATTGAACAACACTAAAATTAACACACTAATCAGTAGTGGTGAACAAGGAGGAAAGCAGGCTATAGCCATTCCTAAGATTTGTGTGTCAGAAAGCTATGCAGTGTTGATTAGGACTAGTATGTTATATGCTTCAGGAAATACTGAATTCGATTATAGTCTCTATCCAACCTTAATAAAAAATTAAGAAAAAAAACACATTTGTATACCATAAATGCTACACAATCCTTTAAACCAAGACACTGCTCACACCTACTTAATAGGCGGATGAAATGGATGAAAGAAGAGCAAGAGATGATTAGTTTTTACTGTAATACTGCTTTTCCCCCATTCTTCTGATGTGATTCAAAATGCATGATGTGTATTTTGACAATGAGACATGATGATAGCTGGGTTAATGGAATTCTTACCAGAGAATCTCCTGTTCTGGGGATAGGAAGGTGGGGCATTTGGCACCACGTGGATATCTTTTACTCCCTTAAAGTGGTCAGTTCATCCTATGGGCTACTGCTTGCTAATTTTTTTTTTTTACAGCTAAATTACTGAAAGTTCCATTACATTAAAATAACAAATGGATTCAATACTATGAAATAGTTCTTGGAAGACAAGGAATCCTAACCATAACACAACCATAAACAAGCAGAAAAGTTGCTAATCTCAATAAAGTTCCACTTAGACCAATTGTAGTAGGGCTGGCTGATGAAATATCAACCACAGAAATTCAGCAACCATACAAATGTTAAAACCCAGCAGGTCTCATACCTATTAATGTGTCCAATAGCAGTATTTATTGTGACTCTTGGACCACCATCTTCTGGTCTCAACACATACGGTGGAAAGACATCGTCATCATCTATAATTGGTTCACTTTCTGTTTCACTGGTATCTACAGACTTTGAGCATTTATTCCTCAGGATCTTAAAATTAAAAAAAAAGAAAGAATAATTCTATGAAAGTCAGTACTAATAAAAAATACAAAAACAAGAAAGCCAGAGACAGATCACACCTACATCAGCTAGCCTGAGAACTACCCAGAATATTAACAGTAGATATTAAACTACTATCTACAAATTCCTGGGAGGTTCACATCCAACTAACCCTAACCCAACAACTGATTACTCCCTTTGCTTTCCAGACTGCTATCTAGCTGCTAGACTGGTTAACAAATCAGATCTACGGACTGACAACTAACCTTGTGACCAAAACCCTTGCTCCTCATACTTGTTAAGACCCAGTTAAGTTGAGAATCCTACCTCAACACCTCCCAAGCTCCAGGCCTATTCCATTCCAGTGTCAACATGTTTCTTACAGCAACTTTGTTTTGGGTCAAGACTGCAGCATAACTTACCCCTTCCTATATTCCAATGACTCCTTTTGCTGTTTGAATGTCATGCAAAAGCCCAAGTTTATTGTTTGCTAATAATAAATGATTATTTGCTAACCTTCTCAATTGCTTTGTAAGTTTTAAGATCTTCTTCAAAGCCTTTAATTTTATTTGAATCTGCTAACATGATGTAGTTTGATATAGGTGCCCTGGCTCTTCCTTTGGACTGCACATAGGAGCGATATTCTGTGGGCAAATCAAAACGAACCACCAAATTGCATTTCGGGATGTCAACACCCTCTTCTACAACACTAGTTGCAATAAGCAAGTTGGTCTCGTGAGCTCGAAATTTTCTAAGTACCTACAAAAGTAACCAAGAAGATACATTACTAAGAGCAATCAGAAAATTATTAGTCTGACAAAAGCTGAATCGAAGTACTTCAGAACTCAGAATACAGGCATCCCTCGCTCATTTGACATATTAGGGAATAGAGAAACCCAGTCTTTTTTTAGTTTACCAATTTTTCTTCCAATATTTTTCAGCTGCAATTTGCAAATGCCTTTTTCATCTTGCAGATTAATGCTGTCCCACCAAGATTTCCGCAAATGGACTCTCATTACCACCTTCAGGAATGGGAATAGACACCCCGTTAAAGTTGGTGCACTCTCACTCTCTCACATACACACCTGGAAACACCATAAATCACCATGTCATATGCAAATCAACATGGGGGAGGGCAAATTTTGCCTTTAAAACAGCAGAGAGGTTGAAAGAGGGAAGCATGTGTTTAATGCATGACTTCTGGATAGAATTGAAATTATACTATATATAGTATATATACACTATATACTAATTATACTCTGCTATATAGAAATAACCCAATTTTTTGCTGCATTCTCAGGAAAGCAGCAGGCTCTGGCATAACAATGACTGCACTCTCAGCCATGACATCACTTCTTGTGGGTCCTGGACAGATTGTCATTCTAAAAAGTTGGATCCCTGTGCTAAAAAGTTTGAGAACCACTGTTCTAAGTCATTGTGCTATACAAAGGAACATTGTGGCCATTAATTATGTATTTTAAAAATATACAGTAGTTCTGATACATATTTAAATATGCCATCTTTCAGAACTAGTTTAAATCACATATTAGTCCTGCCTTTCAGAACAATGTCATCCCAAGAAGGCTGAAACAATGAAACATGCCACAAAATCCACCACAGCAAGACAGTAAACAATAAACAGCAGACATATTTAAAACATTAATTTGAACCAATTAGAATGTTCTTGAGCATGCTTTCAAAATCTGAGTTAAAGTTAACAGAAGTTTTTTAATTGATTCCATTTTACAATCCATAACTCATAAAAATAAAGGACATGATCAACAATAAATACAGTGATAGCCCTTTAAATTTCAGTTTCATGTGGTATTTATTGACCAAGACAACAGCCAAAGCAGTGGTCTCCAAACCATGTAAAAAAGTCCTCCCTGTTGTGTATGCTTACTGTTCCACACTGCTGCCTGTTGTATTGATAGCAGATAGACTCAGAAAGTCGCTTTGACCAGTCTGCTGGGCGCAGAGCCTGCTGGATGACAGGAAGCAGCAGCTGCTGCCTGGTGCAACTTTCTGAGAAGATTGGCTGGCAAAATAACAAGAGGCAGTGCAGAACAGTAAGTGCAATGCACAATGGGAAAGGCTTTTTTTCCTAGGTGCCGGATCCTACCCACAGGCCAGGGTTTGCTACCTACTGATCTAAAGTAACCAAATCAAGAAGCATAAATGTGCGACGTCTAAGCACAGCCTTAAGCATCTTTTTGAAATCAGTGTTTGCTTTGATTCAGAAGTGAATTAAACACTGCAGCAAATTCACTAACTTCAAAATCCTAGAAGTAGACAACGGAAGCCCAAATCAGATCAGAGAACAATAGTGCTCACATATCAAAATTTGACAGATCACTGAAGTACTCCAAGATGCTAATTGTTCTGTCCCTCATTAAAGAAAGTTTGGCTTTAGGTATGAGTGAGACTTCCACTTTTACAGCTTGCAATTAAAGCCAATTATATTTTAATAATTAAAAGCTCTCTCTGCCTAGTTTAATCTGAAAGCACTGCACAAACTAATCTTAAAAGGCATTTTTAATAATAGCTGCATTTTATTTGCTGTTATATATGTCATGTAGATGCATTAAAATAGTCATAATCATTCAGAACCAAAAAAGGAAATTTACTATGACAGTAATAGAGAGTGCAAACTTACTATGAAAAATATCGATACCAGTAAAACTGGTGTACACAGAAGGTACACCAAAGATTTAGCCCCATTCAGGAAGAAAGCAGATATGGCACAACTGACCCGGGCTACTCTTTATAGGTCCCCCCCCCAAAAAAAAAAAAACTATTACACATTCTTTCTCTATATTTTGAGTGGTAAATTAAACCTGTTCTTGGCAAATGTTTGAAATGCAAGAAAAACTTGACGGCACTTTTGAACAATTACTTCATTAAGTTACCTCTTCTTGCTTTCGGAATTCTACTTCCATCTGTTTGCTACGAGGTTGATTCTTTCCAATGCCATGTCCAGTTATAAAATTGCTGCTGATATAAGCCAGCTCTGGGTCTTGTTTGCCAGCTTCTTTTATCAACCTGAACACATTATACAATTTGCAAGTCACATATAGCATAGAATAATATTTTGTTCAATATCACATACTGACAGTGAAGTTATAGTAAATGGGTATCTCTAATGTATACAGAAACTCATATTCATATGTGGCCTCCTTATACTCCTCTTTAAAAGCTGAGATTTATCAAAAGATACACAAATATGCTTACCTAGCTTCCTCCTGTGGCTCAATAACTGACATTGACAACAAAACCTTTACACTTGGAACAAACCCCAAGAAAATCTAATTCATGTATACTTAACCTTCTTGAAGACTAGTACATGGGGTACAGTGTCAAATAAAAATTTAAGCTCCAAAACCCAACTGCAAGCTTTAATACAGCTGGGACTGATGTCAGCCAGTGGGCATTAAGAAGTGATGCCATTCTATCATGCATTGAAGCAAGACTCTGACCTGTGAGAAACGTAACCTACTGGATTGAAGGGGAAAACTCCACTTCCCAAAAATGAAGAATCCTTATTTTCTTTGGAAACTTGCTTCCCAGTTCAGTAATTCCAGTGACTAGTGGCCCAGTTCACATGCAGCCCTGTTAAAGTGAGATCATGCACAAGGAAGTCCCCCATGCCTATGATTCATGCAGCTACAATATGTGGTTCTGGGTAACCCATAGTTTGATCTAGCAAGGAGTGCTGCTGTCTACACCCTCTCAAAACAGTGCATTTCTTTTCCTTGGCAAAGAAAGAAAATTACCACATTTGTGGTTCTCTCTGCCAGAAACTGATTTGCCCTGTCTCAACAGGCCCAGCCAGAAAGTGTACCCTCGCATGATTTGCTGGACAGCTAATAAAATAGCTGCTAAGACGTGCACATTTCACAAGAAACAACTGCTGTAATTTTTCTTCTTCAAGCTACTAACCAAGTTTTCTATTTCTTGTTTCCTGGAGTGACACTTGATTAAAAAAAAACTGCAATCTTATAAATATATACAAAAATACTTTTCAAGATTTAAATCTTTAAAAGAGTAACAAGCACCTCCTATTACTACCTCCTCTTCATCATTTCTGGATAGTAAAGCCCATTACAATACATTACATGAAAATAAATGTTATTTTTATGTTCGCAGCATTTTCCTCACAACTATTATACAAAAAATATAACTGACAGTTTAATTTTTAGAATCCAATCAAAGTAAAAAAATCATTTGTTCATTATTTTAAGGCTATTTTATTCAGAATTATGTTTTTATTCTGTATCTGTATAAAATGAGCAGGAATAAAATTCTTATATTCGAGGCTTTGTTGTATGATGTAAAATCTCCAACACATACACCACTAGTGAGGAGATTTTAAGATTTATGAATTTAATATTAAGCAATGTTATATATTCACACAAATAGACATTGTACATCTTTTTACCTAATTATTCCCACCTTTACCCCTAATGCCTTATATCTGTGGTTAGAAATACTATTTGTATTGGTTTCTGTTCAAGCCATTTAGAATTTAAGCAACACATATCTATGTATTCTACAGGCTAACTACAACATTTGAATACTCTGGGCAAATATTGATTCTATAGTTTTATTTACAGTATTGTGTATATTTTTCTTCTTGCATCTATTAGTTTTACACAAATTTGCCCAAGTTAGCAACATTGGGCAAGTTATTTGAACATTTTCCCCAACAATTTACTCTTGATTAATACTATTTTCTTTCATAACCCATTTTATTAAGAAATCATACCTGTTTAGAACCACTGCAGTATATCGTCTTTCCACAAAAATAATTCCACATAGAATATTAGTAAAGGGAGAAGGAAAATTAGATTCAGTCTTTTCTTTCTCCTCAATTTCTTCATCTTCGTCCTCATCCTCAGAATCACTCCAAGACACATAATTATCTTGATTCCTATTATTATACCATTCGACACTCTCGAACTGTTGCCGCTCATAGGGTTTATATTTACGCAAGATTTCAAGCAGTTTTATTACTTTGGGGGTTACAAATTTCAGGTCAAGTGAGGCGGGTGAGAAGTGCTCTTCACAGAGTGCATGTATTTTCCTTAGGAAAGTATCTGTAAACAATAAGAATTTCCTGTGCAGCTCCTCTTGCTCATGCTTAATGTACTTCTGCAGCTCTCTCACCATCATCCCAGCTACTTTATCTGCACACCAGGGTCCCAGAACAAGCAACACTGCCCGGCAGTCTGACAGTATCTGCAGCAAACGAATTCATTTCATTAGTTCGGTATAGAACAACAGCAATTCACACAGTTTGCTTTGGGCATTCAAACAAAAATTTATTCTGAATGCACAAGTCTGGATACTTTATAGATGAAGGACAGCTATATACTCATGTTTTACAGTTTCCCGTAAATTTCATTTTAGGTCAAACACACACAAAGACCAGTTGTAAAAGCAAAATTTGATGTTGAACTACACCTGTGCTTCTCATATTTATTCTGCAGTTTGACAAATGACCCATGCTGCCTAGAGCTTGAGTCCACAGAGAGGCTGAGGAGCAGCTCCCTGTTATGGCACATCTACTTGGTAAATTGGAGCAGTAATCCATCGTATGCAAGCATTCAAGACAGAAAAATTCATGGTCATGCAGTCATGGAGAGGAGATGGCCCCACACAAAATGTAGCATTTAATACAATACCATAAATGTGCAGCTATCCAAAATTCCTAAAATTTGTTGGAACTGCTGTAAACAGGTCCCGATTCCACTGATGGTGGCTGCACAGAGATAACAGTTTTCCAGTACATCCAAACTGAGGAAACTATTGTTACTCCAAACTATCTTTCAGATGTCATAAAATCAATCTCAGAATACGTCAACAAGAGACAAATTCTATAACATATTCATTTAAAATGTTGCTAAACCAGCCTTCTCTTCCCCTCTTGGACGGGCTGAAGGTGGCTTATAGTATTCCCACCCCCTACATAAAAGTAAATGGGGAGGGATGTGCTAGACTTCTCTAAGGTAACTTGTGTTTCTGTGAGGAAAAGGGGGCACACTGACGCTTAAAAGTTTGAATTTTTGTGCCTAAGTCAATAGATGATAGTGATAGATGGTAGGTGATAGACAATGGTGGTAAACAACTTTTCTGCAAAATGACCATGAATAAAACTGTCACTCTCTGAAAACCGATTGCGAATGTGTGCTTCCCCTCTCCATTCCTTGCTAGACTACTTGAGTCTAATCTCCAGAAATTACAAAGAACACATCTAGCCTTCCCAAACTGACTGGCTACTAATGTGGACAGATTGAAAGCCAAAGCTAAAATATTTCTGAATCGAAAGAGGGAATATCTGTGAGATACTCTGACAATTATGATGAAACTATTTAAGCCATTAGATGATATTATTAAATAATATTAAAACCACCACAATCCATTAGTCTTTACCTGTTTAGAAATTAATGTAGAATCTCTTTCTCTACAATGCACAGATATGTTACAATCATTCAGAAAGGTAAGTGCATCATCCAGCTCAGTTAATAATCTTTCATAGAGCCCACTTTTGTCAGTATATGGTCCACAATCTACCACAATCTCACAGGGCTGAGAAGTATACCTTCAGAAAGAAAAACAAAACACATGGTGAGAGCACATTAAGGCATAAGTAAACATATGATTTGACTTTAAAAAAACAACATGGCTTACAAAGGAATTCCAACATTTCATTTGGCTTTACTTTAGCAAAATGGATTTCACAACATTTCCTTTCTCCCCACCTCAATGTTAATGTTCCAAATACACCAAATTAGTTTTTTTCCCCCAATAGAAAGCTTTATGAACAGCATACGAAGTACTGTACAGTACAAATATGCAACAATATTACCTGTCCAAGACCACTAAATCAGTTGCAGTTTCAGCACTGCTCTTCAGAATTTTCTCAAGTTTTTGAATCTTTTCTTCCAACTCTGCCGGGTCACATTTTCCATTTAAAATGGAAGCTGTTAACCCCAAGATTCGAGGACACGATGGACAACTCTCACAGAGCTGAAAAATAAACCAGAATGACTCATCTTGCTGCTGATTTTGCTGCAAGGCAAGGATGACACTCAAATCCAAGTGAAAAATGGATTCCAGTGGTGAATTGTGCACTCTTTCACTCCTTCCCCAATATGTGGGCAAATTCCAGGGTGGAATGAGAAAAGGCAAGAAACAAGAGAGTTATTCAAAAAATAGATAGTGCATGTCTTTCACTCACGCATCTTGCTAAACCAGGACTAGATGTGATAACTTCATTTGACTACCCATATTCCTTTACACTGTGCTTAGGCTATGTATCAAGTATTAAAACACTTTTAAGTCTTTCAAGCATAAAACATCCTAATTACTTAACATATATCTTCAGTCAAATAAATCTAGGAAATATTGCACCTAGATGAAAAGACCTAGTAAGTTGCGGTTAATGGAAGACTGAAAAAATTAGCTTAAGAAACTAACAGTGGTAATTTAGAGCTCAACTCACAGACTGCCAGCAAGTCTACAGGCAGCTCCCTATTTTCTCAGGCTTAATGTTGATGGAAAATGTGCATCTTGAAAATGCGTAAATGAAAAACCCCTTTGCCATAGAAAACAATGGATTTGGTAAGGGGACCTAACAAAAAAAAAGTCTCAGTTTAACAGCCACTCAAGCCTCTATGGCTATGATTGGGCAGCAGTGCCCCCCCCCAGTAAGTTTTGCTTAACCTTTGAGGCACATAGCCTAATCTACTCAGCCAGTTTCGTGAGCCACAAAAAATTGAGTTGGGATCCACTGGTGGACCACAGTCCCACAGTTTAGGAACTGCTGGGTTAGGGGGAAAATGGCTTTTTACTACCCCTCCACCCACCCTTTCTTCCCGTTCCCAAATGAAAGAGGATGAAAGCCTGCCCTCAAAGTTGACCATAGTCCAGCCCACAGTGAAGCATCTAAAAACCCTAATGATTTTACTGGGGCTGGGAAAGAGAGTGAAGTACGTACTTCAGATCCTCCCCACAAAATGTGTGGGGCTTGCTAAAAGTGCTCACTTTTTCATCTGGATTGTGCCCACCCCTTTTTAAAACAATTTAAAGAGGATTCCTTTTCCTGAGTAACTCCCTCCTCATACATCCCAATTTTCATTGATGGAAGAAACTGACACACACACACTTGGCAAGCTGAGATTGTTTGCACATTTCCCTTACTAATAATCCCAATTTAGCTGAGACTCTTAACTGACCTGAAGTCAAACCCCTTTAACAAAGGATGAGAGAGCTACTCTAGTCACTTCCACTGAAGATCTGGATCTAAACAGCTATGTAACCTATTGCCTCTTTCCCATCCCTCCCCATCTGCTCAAGGATCTCAATGACCCATTGCTCTGTCAATGCTCAATGATAATTGCTCAATCCAAAAATTAATTATGATAAAAAAAATTTTAATTAACTAGGTGGCATTTGTTCCCTAAATATGGGATACCAGCAACAGCTCTCAGGAGTACATGTGACTGTTGCCAACCAAACATGTGTAAGCACGGAAACTGTACCATGCTATTTCAGAACGAGCCCACACAATCAAACTTCCAGTAATAATTTGCAAACTGTATTATTTCAAAAATGTGCACACTGTGACTGTTTGAATCGAGAGACAACAATATTTGCAAGAGACACTCAAACACAAGTCTGATTTTATGGGGTGGCACAATGGCAAGAGATGTAAAACAGAGAACCAGAATTTAAGGTCAGTTTACTGGTGGCAGGGATTGGGGGGAAGGGTGGCCATTGGTTGGGCAGATGTTTGATTATAGATAGTATTGGACCAAGGTAGGTACACCAACTGGATTTGAAAGTAATATTTTTAAGTAAGAAATCTGTTTTTTTAAGGTTGCTATGGCTTACTGGTTTTGAAACTCTGCAGTACCTAAGGCTGGTCTAGATCAGGGATGTAAAAGATAAGTCCTACAGACCAAATGTGGCCCCCTGAAACTTTTTATCCAGTCTTCAGGCTCTCCCATATCTTGAAAATACAATTTCTTCTTCTTCTGTCATTTGCAGCTAATGAGTTCCTGACAGAAAGTGCTCATTTTGGTCATGACCTGCTTGATGACATTACTTCCAGCCTTCAGCAGGCATCATGAATTCTATTCAGCCTGGTGCATGAAATGAGTTAGACACACCTGGTCTAGGTCATGTGGTCCCACACTGAAAAGCATCGTGACAACCCTCCCACTGCATTCTGAACAAGGACGTCCATTGCTTTACGTGGGAACTCTACACAGTAGGGGGAGATCCAGGTTTACAGATCTCTGTAACAATGGTTTAGCCAGTTCCCTGCATTTAATGTTTTGTAATGAGATCACTCCAGATTTTATGTCACTTCAATCCACTGGTGAGTTCCACAGAAAGCGGAGCCCCGAAGCAGGGTCCTTGTCTCTAGTAGTAGCTTCCGTCTGAACAAAGTGTGGACCCTTCTGCACTGCTCTTGCACCCCTCCCTGGCTTACCTATTTCCTCATGAAAAAAGCAAGAGTGGGCAAGACCCAGAGAAAGGAGGCTGATGCAGGATGAGTGAACCACACTGTCAGTATGTGGATTGGAATGTGGAGCATAGCAACAGGAAAGCATGTTCAGTAGCCATCACTGTCTACAGTAACCACCATTAGTAAAACATGAAAGACATATACCTTAGTCACAACCTACCTTCATAATCTCTCGATAGGGGTGATCCTGGATTGCAAGATGGCACTCATCAAAAATAAGAAGATTAATGTTTGATAGGGATAAATGTTCATTTTTTAAAACATTCAAAGCGACATGGCAGGTCATAACCAGAACCTGAAATATGAATAGATGCAAATTAAAAATGCATTTTTTCCTACAATATCAAGGTATACATTTTTTTTTAGTAAATACTTATTTATGAATACTAAACACTAGTCTCTCTCCAGACAAATTCAGGCTATAAGAAAGAATGTGAACCTTATAAAGCAACAAACAAGATGCAGTTTACTGTACCCAAAGACTAGTCAACTAAAGCTACAACAGTACAGGAGTATGTCACTTAGCCACGTGCCAAATAAAGATAGAAATAAGTATTTGAAGATGGTTGGTAGCAGATAGTTATGTTTACGATGGTAAGCTGATGCTGAAATTCCTTACAAGATGCCAGAATGCCTCATTGGGAGTGCCTGGAGGACTCTTCTGGGTCGCACTGGGCTGATGACCTACCCCAGTGCTCTTCAAATGGCGGGTAACGTCTCATCATAGAGAGCAAAAAAGGGCCATTTCCCCTGAAGGGGAGTGCCCCCCCATTACTGCCCAATGGCACCACTGCAATTGTGGCACCGTGGGCATTCAGTGGCATGTGCTCTACCGGGGTGGGCGAGGGGGTGTCCCAAAGGGTTCACATGAAAAGAGGAAGCAAGCTCCAATCTGGCCATGGACCTTTTTTAAGCAGCAGAGAGGACCATAGAGGTGACAGCGGGCCTTCCCAACCCATGTGGACCCCCTCAACCCCCCATTTAAGAGCACATGCCATTAAATGCCTGCAGTACCACGATCACTGTGGCGCCACTGGGTCTTCTCCTCGCTCCCGCAGGTACTTACAGAGTCTTCAACGTCTGAGTAGAACTTTGAAGACCACTGACCTACCCAACTGATTTCACTGGGCCTCAGAATGGACTATAGAAGCCTCTGGAAGGCACCACAAGTTGCTTCAGAAAACTGGAAGTGCCTTCTGGAGGTTTCATCTGCTTCATGAAACCGTAATGTTTTGTCTGCTTCTATGCCAGGCATTATCAAATGAAACATGCAGCAACAACAGGACATAGGGTGGAATTTAATCCAAAACAGGCAGTTGCTATGGTTACTCATGATAATTCTAGGACCTTTAGGGAGGCTATTGAAATCTATAAAAATTAGAATAAGATGAACAGAAAGGAAGAAACTCTGTGCATCAGCAATGTCTGGCTACTGGTTTTTATAAAAAAGGATCTATGGCTTTAAGAATGGGAAGGAATCCAGACAAAAACAGTATGCATTTTAAGATCTACAGTAAACTGACAGTTCAACGGGTTCAACGGACCATTTAGTGTGTGCAATTTCCTTTGATAACACTTGGCATAGAAGTGAAATGTTAGGCAGAAATGCTTTTTGTAGACAATGGCCTTTAAGGCCGAAATTTTTTTTATCTTTAATCAACATTAGTTTGGCACTATGCACTTTGTGACTCATAGAACCAGTCAAAGTCCCTCCTATATTGCCAGAATCCAGGAATATTCAGCAGGTTGCAGTTGCAGCTGAGTTACTCCTATCTTTATCTCACATCATACCACACTCTGGAAAAAAGTTAAACAACTGAAATTCACAACATATGTCAGTGCAAGATGGGAAGGCATCAAATGCAAAAACCCAAAGGGAAAAGAAACTTAAATGCTGCATTAAGTATGTATTACCCAATTCTTTTCAAGTATAACCTTCCCCTCGAAGAGATCCCTGAGATTTTCTGAAAAAAGCCAGATCACACCTCAGCATCTGCTGGAACAGATTCTGTTGTAATTAAGGGACTGGAAATCAATTCTGCTGTATAATACTGATGATGCACATCATTCCATCCAATTTGCCAGGCAGGGTTAAAGGACTGATAAAAGACCTAATTCAGGCCTCTTTAAAAGAAACCACACTTACTCCCCTAGCTCATGTGGGCTGCCAGTACAACCAAAGCCTTCAGTTTCTAAACTGGGTGGAACATACCTAAATAATTGGTTTCATTAAAACAAACAAAACCCTGAAGCCAATGGACCACCACATGCTCAAGGAAAGTCACATTTGAAAAACAGGGCTGTTCCTTGCAATGTTCCCAATGGACTGTTGTGTTTTTTTCTCCTAATAGGAGGAGGTTCAGGAACAGAAGAAACTACAATCTATCAACACAAAGTTCACAAAGCGGTTTACAGGCAAATAATAAAGTTAAATGACTCCCTGTCCCAAAAGGGCTCACAATCTAAAAAAAATGCAGATCACAACCAGCATTTTTCTGGCCATGTCAAAGCATTCTGAGCTGATTGCAGATGTCATTTTAATGTCTCTGCCACACACAGTAAGTTCCTGTGTATAGGCAGGACATTCATAATGGCGCCTACATCCAGTGTGGAGTACTTTTAACACCCATGAGATCTTCAGGAAGCAGCAGGTAAGACCGCTACCCCTTAAACCTCAGTATGGAACCCCATTGATCCCAAGGGATCAATGGTTCCATACCCATGAAATCGCAACTCATAGGGGTTTGCAAGAACCTAACCTTTGCAGATAGTGGGGACTGACTGTATGCATACCCAAAACCAAAAATCAGAAGATAGCAGTCATAGTGACAGGAGTTAGAAACAAAAAACTGAGTGACAACCAAATTGCAGACAAACAGAAAGTATCTGTTTTGGCTCCAAAGCTGTGAAAAAACATCATATTACTTCTTGAAATCAGTAGCTTCCCAAACATAGGATAAATTTGACTAGGCAACAGTTGCTTTTTTCCAAAGACTGAGAAAAGGGGTAAAGTTAGACAATCTGATGTGGCACAGGAAAGCTGCTATACAAAATAAAAATAACACTCCCATTGCACACACTGATCTTTCCATTGGCTTCCATGAATTGACACTATCCATGTTCCAAAATATGCTGAAAATCAGAAAGCTTCCAACTTTGGCACTGGTTTATCATTTGACTGAGAACAAAGATTACAGCACTACTTCACCTTACCTGGTATTTAGCAAATTCTTGATTCCATCTTTCTTTTGTCCATGCTTGAGTTATTTCTGAGCTTGAATATTCTCCCACTTTGAGATCTGAATGAGTTCTAACAGTTGATACTTGCTGAGTGACTTGGTTTGCTTTACAAAAGAGAAAAGACTGAGTTTTAGAACCATAATTACTTTTCAAATGTGTTTGCATGTAAATATCCAATTAAATACAGTGAATCCTCATTATCTGCTAGGATTATGGAAATCCTAGTTTCCTGGAAATCCTCATGGATAACGAATTTGCAGATAACGAACCACTGATCCTATGAGCTCAATGGGGTTAGTTATGGTATGTTATCTACCATCACAAGAATTAAAGTGCCCAAAGATCTCTGAATGCTGGAGAGACCTTTTAGAGGCTACAGGGATCTTCAGAATGGCACCTGCAACCAGCATGGACCCCTTAGACATGGCTGGTGGATGCTTCTGTCAGCCATTTTAAAGGCATCAGTTTAGGTCGCAGGTTCTATTCTGAAAATCCCTGCAGCCTTTGCAAGGTCTCTGCACAGGGGATAATAAGGACAGAGGTGAAGATAATGAAAGTAGCAATTCTGCCCCTCACAGGTAAGCGAGGTTGCATATAAAGAGGACTCGCTGTATAAACATTATAACCAAGACAAATTAGTTGTCTCAACCATGCACTATAAAGATACACGTTGAGTCTCCCTTTCACATATGATGCTCATAAGTGTATAAAAATATATACAGGGGGACTATATTGCTTGTATGAACTTAAAGATAAACTTCTACACTGGCTGAAAGAACTGAGTGGGAGAGCACAAGGTCTGCGTCTCCCCCCCTCCCATGGCATGCACACTACATTCAAGGAGGGGCTCATCTTCCCCAAAATGCATAGGCTCAGGTCTTCAAGTTCCAAATGAGGCTTTGTGCAGGCAGAGAACCCATGTGTTGCTCCTACTCTGAGGTTTCAAACTATGTCTTACTTTTAAGATTATTTATATTTTTTACTTTTAAGATTTAGAAAGAAAATAAAACAGAAATAAGAACACCATCAAAAACAAAGAAGCAGTGTAGCAGGACAAGCATTTTAACTACAGCTAATAAAACAAAACACATCAAGAAGCATTTTACTCAAACTTGCAAGTAACAGACAACCCAATCCTATGTGAATCTACTCAGAAATAAGTCCCATCTAGTTCAATGGAACTTATTTCCTTGATTGTAGCTGAAGTTCCTTACATGAGTTCAGTTTCATTCGGCAAAATATGTTTATTGACAAAATTCATGGGAAAAAGCAAGTAGTCACTTCATACCACAGTAATTTATGGTACAATTTTTAAAAAGTCTTCCGATCCCTACCAACAAAAATATGTATCAATTGCATACCTGAATTGACCAAGAATACTGTTCGTTTTCCATTTTTATTGAAGTCACCCCTGATCTGATAGGACAGTTCTTTAATGAGTAGTACTGCAATAAAAGTCTTCCCTGAGCCAGTGTTTAAACAGACTATTGTATTATGATCCAGAGCTGCTTCCAGCAGTTCAACCTGTATTGGTAGATAATGTATTTTTAAAATGGAGTAGTACTGTATAGCAATGGAGTAAGAAATTGTATAGCAGCAGTTTTTAGGATGAGTGAGAGACTCTCAAACATGTAGAGATCATTCTAATGCAGCAGTTCTCAAACCTTTTGATCTCCAAAACGCTTTAATGCTCCTAAAAGAAGTCTAGAGGAGCCCCACCAGTGCAAGTGTGGTGTCACAGGGAGCCCCACCACTGGTGCGTGCCAAATACCAGAGAAGAGCTGGAACGGGTGGGGGGAAGGATGAGGAAGGAGAGTCACAAACAGGGGAGGTATGTACAAATGTATCACTTATGGTGTGCCCATGGAGTCCCTGAAAGGGTCTTAGGGACCCCAAAGCTCCTTTGGGAAATACTGTCCTAATATATCACTTAATGATGTTACCTAAAACATCTTTTTGCTTAAAAATATGTTGTAAGAGCCAACTCCAACAACACACGGCCCTCCACACAATAACTTTTTGAAGCCTCTCCAGCAGGCGCTTCCCCATGAACTGTTAAAATACCACAGATTACCTTCTATCATTTTCAAGGTACAGTTAGCCATTATCCACTAGGATTAAGTTTCTGGAAATTCTTGCAGATAGAATTAGCAGGTAACGAACCATTGATCCTTTGGGATCAATGGGGTAAGGTGCAAGGGGTATGTTATCTGCCATCAGAGACCCTCAGCAGATACCCTCAGGCAGTCAGCAGAGTGAACAGGAAGTGCCAAAGGATCTCTGAATGCTGCAGAGACCTTCCAGAGGCAGCAAGTATCTTCAGAATGGAACCTGCAACCGGCATGGACCCCTTAAACATGGCCAGCGGATGCTTCTGCCGGCCATTTAAAGGGGTTCACACTGGTATCAGGTGACATTCTGAAGGTCCCTGCAGCCTTCAAAAGATCTCTGCATAGTGGATAATGAAGACAGAGGCACAGGTAAGTGAGGAAAGTAGCAATTCTACCCCATGCAAATAGCGATGTCACATATAGACTATATAAGCCTATGAGGCAAGATCCAACAGAATCTACACCGCCCATGCTATTTTCTGGGTCACAGTTGCCCAGCACCCGACCTCGTGAGCTTCCTTGGCTGGGTTGTGCCCCAGCACACCTTGTACTATGCTGGATGTTACCTAAAACAGGATTACAGCATGAAAAAAGTTACATATTTTGGAACTCCTGATAAGGGATAATCAACCTGTAAGATACATCCTAGTTCTCCAAAACCAGTACCTACCCCTGAATTAAAATGATTTTAAGCAGATTATTTGAAAACCATTTATAAAATAGTACAAGTTAACATACCTGTACACCATAATGCAACAATAAAAGCAGTACAATTTCTGACACTATCCTAACCTGCAGTGGAACAGGCAGTCAGGCCATCCTGCGCCGTATCCAACGCAGGTTGGGAGCAGGCTGGAACCTCCATGGGACAAGGGCACGTTTGTCCCCTTACCCCAGGGGAGGCACCAACCTTATGGGGCTGCTTGTATCTGCACCTGCTGTATAGCAGGCGTTAAGTCCAAGCACACCACATGGCCCGGATCACTGAAGCCTAATGACCACATCCAAACTCCACCCGCTTCCTCGGGCTGCCCAACCCACCAGAACATTTTTCAACAATGGCATACACCAGAGCAGAGAATAGAACTTACAACCTGTACTGTGGGAATGAACATAGACTTTCTAGTGCTCACACTACATGAAGTTTAAAAAAATCTTAGACAAAAATGTCTGATTTCGGATGTCCGCATAGGAATCATCTACCTGTATTATATTTTTAATGGTCCAACCTCCTCTCATATCACTGCTACCAAGTTTGTAGAATGTGCACAATTAACAACACCAGATAGTCACTAATCTGAAGTAGGTTGTGCCAATAAATGCCTTTTCTGTATCTACCTGTTTGCAAAATAACAATAGAAGCCTCACACCCAGTCTTCAAGGAGGAGATTAATTTACTGTCACTTTCTGGATGACAATACTGTATTAGTACTATTTTCAGTACCTGATATTTTCTTGGCGTGTAAATGTTATCATGAATTGCTTCTTGTTGCCATGGTAATCCAAAAAAGGGACCCATTGGTGAGGAAGCAGGGGTCATGAGTTGTAATCCCGCCATGCTGAGGGACTGCAAAGCAGGGCTTCTCATTCATATATCCAGTGTTTCTTTCATTGCATTTTCATTCCAGCACAGCTTACTAGGAGGGAGGAAAAAAGGAACATTAAAACACATATTAATAAAAATGTTGGTATGTATATACACAGAACAAAATCAAGATATTTAAAATAAATAGGTAATTAGTTTTCCACTCAGGTTTTATTTAAGAAGTGATTTCTAAATATGGACTAGCAGCATCCATTCTCAACAGGAGCCATATGGCCTCCTGGGGAGACCTGGCACATTTGAAGGGGGCCACAGCCTGAAAACATGTTTATCTGTTCTTGCTGTATTCTTGTTTGATTGGGGAGGGGAGGGGCTGGAACCTTAGAGCTTTGCTATCCTTTGCAGAGAGCTGCTCTATTATCAGAAACTCCTTCCATTCATGGAAGGGAGCACTGCGCTCTTGCATGGACCCTTTGCATAAGTGCAGCTCTCCTTCTCACCAGAGCAACATTTGACACAAAGATTAGGATACAACTCTAAAACCATTCTCTAAGCCATTTGGTAAAAGTATAATTTTGGAAGCTAAATATTTGATATATAAACTCTTAAAAAATTAAACCTTACTTTTTTTTATTGCAAGAGCACTTGACCCAAAATGTGGCCCAAGTTTTCTTTCTAAGAACTGATGTTGAAATGCTAGCATTAAGTTCAAAAATGACTTTCTCGTAACATTAAGTATCAAAGACTTACTGTATTAATTTCTATGACCTCCGCCGTGCATGCGTCCGCCAAACTGCATTTTGACACCATTATACCTGTTTGTAGGTTAATCACATCATTGCCAAGCTCCTGTTCAATCAATCAATAAAAGGAAATTTACTGCGCACACAATTGCTATGTGCTTTTTTCAAACAAGTATTCAAGGAACTGATGCCTATATAAAGATATTGAATATACAGAACTAAATTTTAATTAAAATGTTAAAAAGGCCAGGAGAGTTGATCTCTTTACACACAATTTTCCCTAAGAGCATAGCTCAAAGCTTGCTGAGAAGGATGGAAATACACAGATGGAGGTCCATGGGAGGAAACTCTTGCATATGGAGCAGTAAATGCAGAAAGAGGTGGGAATATGCCAGCAATTTTCAACCAATGTGCTGCAGTGGCACCAATATAATACTGGCACCAAACCCTTTGAGGTCTTTCTAACCTTATCAAAAACTATGGTACATA
>JAJKFI010000033.1:3525320-3553126 GCA_029204185.1 Lerista edwardsae
GGTACAAAACTGGTAGCCACTTTTCCCCACGGATGATTAAAGCTGTACTATAATATACTGCACGTACACCACTACATTTTTACAGGTTTCATTTTTATGCAGCAAAAAAGGCACATTTTCTCTGAAAAAGCAGTGTTCCCTTAGTTGAAAAAAATCACTTGTTACAAAATCAAATGGTATCCTTTTGGCAAAACTTTTTTCAAAGAAAGGGAAAAATCATGCCGGGCATCGCACATCATGGCCTGCTTTACAGCAGCTTTAATAACTGCTTTAAAAAGCAAGCATTTTACATCGTCACCCACAGCATGATACAAATGCTTGCCAAGAGACGGACACTGATTGTGATGTTGGTGACCTCCTTGATAGTGGCAGGCCATTTACTACTTTAAAGAAGGCATGTATTTTTGAAAACTACCAAAAGGAAACACCTCTTTACTGATGTGACATGTTCCATGAAGTGGGGGACAGAGATTTCAGCTCTAATTGTATTTTATGTTGTAAGCTTTTTAGGATGTGATCAAAACCTGGGTTACATTTTTAAACAAAACTGAGTATACATCACTGCATTCATTCACCGTCCATGGTAAATAAAGATAATCATTAGATTTAACATCCTGTCTTGGAATAATAATTTTTATGTATAAAAGCAGCAAAGACGACAATTCCCATTCATCCTACATCTTAAGTAAGCACATCAATCTTTAGCAAGATGAATAAAGCTTCAAGGTTGTCATTCAACTCTGAAAGGTGGGTAGAATATTTCCAAAAATCTGAAAAATACTGCAAAATGATTATCCATGTGAGAACTTAAGATGATTCATTGCTGCTCGTAACTGAGGACGCAATCCTAACCTGGAGTTAGGCCAGCACAGTTAGGCCAGCACAAGGGACACTGTGGTGTCACATTTGGACCACTCTTGGAGTCAGGGAGGATGGCGCATGTCTGTGTGCTGACCTGTCTGACTCCAAGAGTGGTCCAATCATACTTTACAGTGTCCCTTGTTCTGGCCAAACTTTGCTGGCCTAACTGTGCTGGCCTAACTCCAGGTTACGATTGTACCCTGAATCTTGTACATACACAAGACAAAAACATAGTAGCCCAAGTTACTTAGGTAATAAAGAAAGATCAAGATACTAACTTTTATGTTCCTAATGTACAATAATTTCCAACTTCCATGAACCATTCAGGAAAAAGGTAATCCAATATTTTAAATGCAGTAATTAAAAGCAAACAAACTTAATAAGAACTTCTACAATCACTATTCAAAAGTTAACACACCTTGGGATTAATTCAGAGCATGTTTTTTCTACCTTAAATCCTGACACTGAGCTTTCCAAGCCTGTAATTTTGTTTTAACCTAGGTATAAAGACAAATGCATGTTAATAAACTTTAACAAAATTCATGTCGTATTTAGTATTCCTTACATTTAGCATTTCAGTGAGGCAACAACTTTGAGATTCTTCAAAAGCTAATCATCATATTGCCCCTTTTAGCCAAAGGTACAGACGACAAGTATCTGTACCAGCTTAAGGGCATGAATACGTTTGCATATTTTCTATTTCATTTGCTAAAGTAACTGTTTGCTAATATTGATAAAATATTCTACTGGATCTACTTCACTATTTCACTAAAAAGAAACACTTAAAGAACAAAGATTCATTCATTTTATAGTAAATTTCAAGCACAACTGCAACTTCTACAATTATATGTAAAACCATACCACCATTACCTATTTTGTACTCATGTAAAAGAGTGCTATTTAACTCAAAATATTGTTTTCCCATTTCACTACTTCAAAAAACAGTGAAAATTAAATGATAAATTTTTCAAGTCTAATTACCCCTGCAAGTTAGTCTCAGGGGCACCTTTTAAACGGTGGTTCTTATATTTAGCACGGGAAACCAACATTCTGTTTGTCCCCGTACTGCATCTCTTTCTATGTCTGTCTACAAGTGTCTACCTTGTGCCTTTTTGGGGAGTCCTTTTGGGACAGGGAACCTTTTCTTCCCATTTACTTTGGTATATAAACTTTGCAATCATTTCACTCATCTCTTCTCAGATGTGCCTTCCCATATGCTCCCATCAACTCAGACCTTAAGAACATAAGAAGAGCACTGCTGGATCAGGCCAAAGGCCCATTCAGTCCAGCTTCCTGTATCCCACAGCAGCCTACCAGGTGCCCCAGGGAGGGACAAGACAACAAGCATCCTGTTGCCACTCCCTTGCACCCGGTACTCTGAAATAGCCTACTACTAATATAAGGAGGTTGCACAATCCATCATGGTCTATATTCCACGATGGACTTTTTTTTCAGAAATCTGTCTAATCCCCTCTTAAAGGCATCTAGGCCAGATGTCATCACCACCTCCTGTGGCAGAGTTCCACAGATTAACTACCCGCTGGGTAAAAAAGTATTTCCTTTTATCTGTTTTAACTCTCCCAACCCTCAGTTTTAGCGGATGCCCCCTGGTTCTGATGTTTTCAGAGACGGAAAAGTACATGCCTCTATCAACTTTATTCCTTCCATGCATAATTTTGTATGTCTCAATCATGTCCCCCCTCAGGCGCCTTTTTTCTAGGCTGAAGAGCCCCAAACACTGCAGTCTTTCTTCATAAGGGAGGTGCCCCAGCCCCGTAATCATTTTCATCGCTCTCTTCTGCACCTTTCCCAGCTCAACTATGTCCTTTTTGAGGTGCGGCGACCTGAACTGTACGTAATATTCCAGATGTGGCCTTACCATCAATTTGTACAATGGCATGATAATATTGGCTGTTTTATTCTCAACCCCTTTTTTAATTACCCCAAGCATGGAATTGGCCGGCTTAACTGCTGCCGCATACTGGGTTCCTGGATGAACTTGCCCTCAGAGGCATGATGGGCCTCCACCAAGATTAGGGCCTTTTCAGTAGTGGCAGCAACCTTATGGAATGTCCTCTTCCTTAATGTCCTGTTGGTACCTACTTTAAAGTCTTTTAGGACACAGTTTAAAACTTGGCTTTGGTGTTCTGCTTTTGGAGAGACGGGCAGCCCAATCCTCAGCTTCCTGGCCGCCACAGGTGCAGTGGTAGCCAAACAGCTGCTGCTGCATCCAGCAGCAGTTTCAGGCAGCCGCTGGAGGCACCTTGAGGGAAGGGGACGTTCATCCTCTTTTTGTGTGGTAAGGGTGCAGGGCAGGCGACGGCCTCTGTATTGGGCTGTGCAGCCCGACATGGAGGACAGGACCCAGTGGTTAAGGTTGCCGCAGGCCCCACCCTGCTCTGCTCATCCCCCTGCTCAGTTTCCCCTACCCGGAACTGGCACAACTCAGCAGTCGCAAGAGTCACATTGCCACCTCCAGATGCGTGGAACTGGCGCTGGGGTGCCTTACGGCACCTTTATGACAGTAGCATGCGAGGTAAGCACATACCACCCATGCTAAGCCTGATAGGATTGGGCCCTGAGACTTGTGGTGGTGGGATTACTGAGATGGTCTCCAGTTTGAATAATGCTGGTGTCACAATTTTTCTTTTTTAGTTTTATTTTATTGCTCCTTTATTGTTTATTCAATAAGACTTCTAGAAAAGGACCTAGTAGCAAACACTAGTTTTACCCAACTTAAGCAGGTAACACTATGCCCTAAGCAGGTAACACTATGACTAACAGACATATCCCTCAACCCACATTTGCAATTTCTGTACTGTGTGTGCGCGCACATGCGCATAGTGTAGGAGGAAACACACTTGTGTAAAACTTACCCCTTCCTTCTCCAAATTTTCTCATATGTAAGATATAACTTATTGCAACTCCACATGAATTTGACTGCCTACTTCAATCACTTCAAGAGGCCTTCCTCTATGTTCCTACTCCTTTGGAGGTGTGATGGGGTTACATACAACCAGGCATTTTCAATTAGGGCCCCCAGGCTTTGACGTTCTCTAAAGACTTGGTTGACCCTTCTTAGTAGTACACTACCACGTGGGGAAGATCCTCTTGAGAGAAACCTCTTAGAAGCCAGAAAGGCAACATACAAATACCTAGCTTAAAAATAAATAATCACTTCTTGGGAGAACGTTTTTAATTTATAATTGCAACAAAAGGGTTGAAAAAATGTATTCCTGTATTCTGGTCTTATTGTACTCAGAACATTTATCTGAACAGTGGAATCTCACTAGTCTTTCAAACTGTACCTAGTTTAAAACCTCATGCATTGGTAACTCATTACTACAAATGCCAAAAATATTTAAAGATGAAAACCATGGCTTCCCAAAAAATCCATTGACAACTTACTTTATTTTGACACTGTAAACCCAGGCATAAGCAGAAGCACAGAAGTGTAACCAACAGGCATAGCAGCAGTCTTTGCAGCAGACCCTTTTCAGTTCCTAAACCAACATACCGCTAGACAAGCTTCATACCAAAAGACTGAGCCAAGTTCTGGTACAAAACAGCAAGCTTATATCACATTAGCATGTAAATAGTGTTGGTGCTCTCCTCAGGACAAAAGGCCAGTTGCAGCAGACAGTCATTCCTGTCTGTGGTCCAAAGACACACACAATCCGCCAGTAAGTGTGGCTACTCAGTAAAATCACTACAGCACATAAAATATTATTCTACCCTAATGCAAAAACGGTCACCATTGAGTTTTCTTTCCATACTTTTGATGTATTTAGCAAGGTGGGACAAAGAAAATACAATTTCAACAGAGTGGGAAGCTTCTAATATTTTCAGGCAGCACTGATCCTTTCAATCACTTTCTAAAAACTACTCATTTCAGTTTAGTGTTGTGAAACCTATATCAGTAATATCTTAAAGATCAAAAACCAATGAAGTCCCCTATGGGCAAATCAAATGCCTGCTTTAGAAATCCATGATTCAATAACATGACACTGTGTTTTAAGGCACTGTTAAAGTTTAAGATACCCATCATTCTACACTCTTCAGACTTGCCATTTGAGACCAACTATTTAGAAACATTTTCCCTCATCTTTAAAATTATTCATTTTACTAATAAGAAAAGATAAATAAAATGAAGACTTAACTTCTAATCAGGTCTGCACAGTCAAATCTTTTCAGTATAAATGGAGCCTTGCAGATGTAAGCTTCCTTCTCCAACAAAGCCCACAGTCGAGTAATAGGGCTAGTGTATTTTCAGAGCCTCCAACTTCTCTCTATGGAATGCAGCAGCAGCTGCCATGGACCCATGTGGGGATTCCAGACACAGGATTTGCATAAATGTAAATCACATACCCCCCCCTTTCTTCACATAATAGACAGAGCTAGTAAATTAGTTCAGTAAAGTTCACTAGAACTGTGGAAATTTCTACGTCCTTTCCCAGTAAGGTCCTTGATTTGAAATTGCTCTCATTAAAGATGAGCTGTGCCTAGGGCTGCCTCCACCATGAAGTGAACTGAAACAGTGACATGCAGCAACACCCCTGGAAGAGTGGTTAGGTGTCCACAGGACACTCTCCAGCTGGTGGGTGCTCCGATCCTCTGCTGGCACACTAACAGCAAGTCAGGATCTTGGTAACCCCCAAAGGAAGCCCTAGCTCCAGATCACTTCTTCCAGCTTGCTTAGTGCTTATCAAGAACTAATATGAGAGCTCACCTGCCAGCCTGTTCCTCTCCCCCCTCCCCCAGGATCACAAGGCATAGTATCCCTCCTCCACATTGTTTCCATTTCCAATAAACACATATGTTGGGAACCTACCTTGCTTGCTCCAGTTCTTTCAAAAGAAAAGCGGCATGGAGAAGGGTGCTGTGAGCTAGGATCAGGGAAGTAAAGGGAAAGGGGATACGGATGTCTCTCCCCCCAACCTGGGGTGCTTGTTTCCCCCACCTGTCCATTCACTCTCCTGCCCTCGGGCCATACATGCATGCACAGGTACAGCAAAATTATGAAGGGAATTTAGGAGGCATGAGCTGCCACTGGCTATGCCATATTATAATCAAACTTTCTGAATACTGTATACCAAATCAGACTTGGAGATGCTCAACCCAGATCGATTTTCTATATCTATACTGAAAGAAGCAAGACAAATCTAAACAAATTTGCTGAACTTTGTTTAATCTTTTGCAAATCTTCATTTTTGAAAAAACAAATCTGCAAATCTTCATTTAATCCTACCATCCTAGATAACTACCAAGGAGTCTGACATTTGCTGCTCTTGCATAAGGTGCTTAAGTAGCTACCTGCATCTCTCCCCACCTTCTTGAATGAAACTATATTGATCCTTTCCCATCTGTGTTCTGATCCATTTTCCTGACTGACACTGACATGTTGGTTACTCTAGTAGACAACCTGCACGAGAAGCTGGACCTTTTAGTTATGTGTGATACCATCAATCATGGAGTACTTCTGGACCATCTCACTGAAGTGGGGGTGGGGCACCACTGTGTGGTGGCTCCAATATAACAAGAGCAGGTTCTAGAAAGAGTTGGTCTACCTGCAGCACATGTGCCACCACTGGCACACAGACACTTCCTAAGTGGCATGTGCAAAGTTGACTGTCACCGACGCAGCAGTCGCTGCAGGGCTCCACAGCTTTGAATGCACAATGCTTCTCCAGAGGCAATATCCCAAAAGGAGCAACAAGCCCAGGGGTGGGTCAAAGTTAGCTAAGTGGGGGCTTGGCAGATCATGTTGGTTAGTGAAACCACCTGAACAGATGCAGCAAGGCAGGGCCAACGTAAGGTGAAGTGGCACATTTAAGATGATGTACATAAAAGTGACACATGGCATGCTGCAGGTTGGCCATCTCTGTTCTAGAAGGTGATGTTGGGGAGACTACTGTTCAGTCCCTTGACTACTGGTCTATGAGGTGTCACAATGTCCACTATTCTAACTGACATCTACATGAAGCCATCAAAAGAAATTATCTGGAGGTTTGGGATTGATTGTCATTGGAAATCCAAGGGACAGACTATTGGCTGAAATCTCCTGTTGACAAACAGGTAACACTACTGGTCAGTAGGAAAGCCAGTCTAACATTTTGTATATAGCATGTACTGAATGGGGTTGCACTTTTTGCTGAATATCAGAAATGCATTTGGGGAGGAGGTTTGTAGCCTAGGATTCAGTATTGCCATTGGATTATTAGGTGATGACTAAGAGAGGAATGCCTCTGCAGTTTTGGATTGTGTGCAAGCTGTACCCTTTCTTAGATTAAAAAAATCTGGTTGATCTTGATCACATCCAGATCTAGATTACTGCAATGTAGTCTACGTTGGGCTGCCCAGAGTTGTTTGGAAACTTCAGCTTATAACACATGGGTCATGCTTTTCTGATCATATCACTCCAGTTTGTTCAGTATGCTTTGGCTTCTAGTTTATTTCCAAACAGAATTCGAAGCTATTACCTACATATCCTAAACAGCTTGGGACCTGTCTGAAGGACTACCATCTCCAACATGTGCATGTCTGTCCCATGCCTGGTTCAAAGGCTTTGCTCCATAACCCAATGCTACTAGAATTGCAATTCCCCAGGATGTGGAACAGGGCCTTCTCTGGGAGGAGGAATTGGGGGGGGGCATTCGAGACCTCTAGGGATGTCCCTCCTATTCCAGGAGGCAGGGCCGGCTAATCTTTTGAGCCGCCTCCCTATAGGATGGCTTCCCGTCCCTAGTCCAGCCCTGCCTCCTTAAGGGACGGGACGGCTGTGGACTGAGCTCCACAGAGCTCAGCGTTTTGGCTTTTGAGGCTTCTTTTTCCTCTCTTTGTTTTCCTCCCTTTTGTTTGTCCTCAAGCCTAGCCTTCCTCTCCTGTCTCCCTTGTGTGTCCGCTTTTCCCCTCCCCTTGGAGGATCATCGGGAGGGAGATAGGCCCAGCTGGTCCTAGTCTCACCGGGCCCAGGAGATGCGGCCGGGTCCGCAGCAGTGGGAAGCAGAGGATCAGGCCAGAAGCACGTCCAGGCATGGGGCCTTTCAGCGCTAAGCAGAGGTGTGGGGGAGGCAAGCCGCTCTTCCGCGGACTCTGGAGATCCCAAGCGGCCTTGGGCCTGGGGTCTCTCCCTTCCTTCGCCAGCGCCACGCTGCGACCGCACCCCTTCAGGAGGGCAGCAGCACAGCTTCCCAGACATCGCCGTGGCAAAGCGGCAGCAAGAGGAGAGGGTGGCAGAGCAGAGGCCTCTACCACGTGCGCTCGCCGCCGAACCGCGAGCGGCCTAGGGCCCGGGGTTCCTTCTCCCTTGCTCAGCCGCGACTGCATCCCCTCAGGAGGGCAGCAGCACAGCTCAGAGGGCAGCAGCGCGGCTCCGACAGCAGCGCAGCAGCAACCTCAGCTGGCTCCGGAGCACTACAGTCAACGGAGCGACAGAGCCTGAGCTGCCCGCCACCTGGATTGTTTTTTCCCGCCATTTTCTGCACACCTCAGCAGCTGCAGACGGAGGAAATGGCGGACACTCAGGATGCAGGGGGGCCTCCCCCAGTCAGCTACAGTGCGAATGGGGGTCCCCGCCAGGCCAGATCTGTTCACCCAAGACCAATTTAATAGGATGTTCAGGGTGGCTATGGAAGCAGTGGGGATCAAAAAGGGGTCCACTCCTGGGGACAAGGCATGCAACGGGGGGGGGGGTTCGAGCCCATAGGCAAGAAGGCCAGGCGCAAGCATTCCCCCAGCCCACCTAGCTTGTCCAGTTCTGAGGCCACTCCGTCCTCCGTGTCAGAGGAGGAGGAGAGGCGCTCACCTAAAAAGTCCAAAAGGCGGCACAGACACAAGATTTCTAAGCACAAGAAAGCGGCTCGGAAGAGGAAGCACAGAGTGCATGACTAGTGAATCCGACCAGTCCCTGTCCTCTTCAGAAAACTCCAATAGAAAGGATGGAGAGCTATCTGAGGACTCTGAGCAGGAAGAACAGGAGCAGAAAGTTGACTGCCTGTTTCCCGCTGACTTCTTCCCACGTATGATTTCCAATGTAGCAAAGGCACTTAGGTTGGAGCTTGCTCAAGACCAGGGCACTTGGCCTTCCACAAGCACACTGTTCCCACGGGGCCCAGCAAAACCCTTGGCGGCTCCTTTTCCGGAAGAATTCAAACAAGCCTTAGAATCTGAGTGGAAGCATCCCGCCTCCACCAAGCACCCTTCTCAAGTGGTCAGTAAACTCTATCCTCTTCCCGAACAGGTCATGTTGCTCCTGCAGGTCCCCTTGGTGGACCCCCCCCCCAGTAGCTTCCTCTCTTCTACGGCCGTCATCCCTTCAGAAGGAGAGGGGGGTCCCAAAGACCCCTGTGACAAGCGGGTTGAGACTGCCATGAGACAGGATTTCCAGTTCTCAGCAGGAGCCTTCCGCGCCTCAGTTTCCAACTCCATTATGGCCCAGGCGGCTTATCTCTGGGCAGAGCAGCTCGCTAAAGAACCGAAGTTGTCCAACAAGAGTCAAGAGCACTCTCAGGAAGATCTCGCTAGCAGCGGCCTTCTCGGCTGATGCCTCATTTGACACTCTCCAGCTAAATGCCAGAGCCATGGCAGCCAACGTGGTAGCACGAAGGAACGTATGGCTATGCAACTGGGAAGTGGACACAGGATCACAGGCCTGATTGGTAGCAGTCCCGTTCCAGGGTTCCAAGCTGTTTGACCAAGCCCTGGAGCCAATCCTCACAGAGAGCAATGGTAAGAGAAAAATCCTTCCCTCCTCTAAGAAGGAAGCTCCTAGTCCTTTCGTTCCTTCAAAGGTGACAATCAACCCAGAGATCGAGATAGACTTGGCCCAAGTGGTCCAAAGCCAGGTTTCATTCCAGGGAATGCCAGGCCGAATCGGGATCCAGCTCCTCCAAGTCAGCCAAGGACAACAGAAATGCATGACGCCAGACACAGAGTGTCATCAGCAAGTATAGGGGGCCATTTGTTCACTTTCGCCCAACAATGGTGCGCTATCTCATCGGATGCCTGGATCTTGGAAACTGTTTCTCAGGGCTATGCCCTTGAATTAGCTTACAAGCCATGGGACCGTTTTTGGAAGGTTCCAGTCTCCAGGGATTGTCAGAAGCATCTTCTAAAGTGCCAAGACATTCAACATCTCTTGGACATAAGAGCTATAGAGCCAGTCCCCAAGAGCCAGAGGGGAACCGTCTACTCAGTCCTTTTCCTAGTCCCGAAGAAAAAAGGAGACTGGAGAGCAATACTGGATATGAAGTGGCTCAATCGCTATCTCAAGAGAAAGAATTCAGGATGGAGACCTGGCGTTCCATCACAGCAGCCCTGGAGAGGAGAGACCTCATGGCGTCGCTGGACCTTTCTGAGGCATATCATCATGTTCCAATCCGCAAGAGTCATCGGCGCTTTCTGCATTTTGCATACGGGAAGGAGCATTACCAGTACAGAGCTCTGCTGTTTGGCTTAACTGCAGCCCCGAGGGTCTTCACGAAGTTGCTAATTGCCCCGGTGGCCTTCCTGATACAAGTTTTTCCGTATCTTGGTGAAATCCCCCTCAGTGCAACAGGCCCAGGAGGATGTCAGGATGGACTGCCTCAGAAACCTGGGTTTTATTATTAATCTGGAAAAGAGCTCCTTGAACCCGACGCAGAGGACAGAGCACTTGGGTCTGCAGATCAACACCCGGAGTTTCAGGGTGATGATATAGTCCGAATGCAGTACCATGCTCCAGAGGACTCTGGGAGCACAGAGTACAGACTTCATTAACTTGGCATCCCTCCTAGGCATGCTGGTATCATGCCAGGACCTAGTCGACTGGGCTCGCCTTCACATGCGTCCCCTCCAACAGATATTAATGCCCTCCAGAAACTCATCGAAAGACAACGTCATCATGAGGAGGTGATTCCACAGGAGCTGAAGCTCAGCCTAAGCTGGTGGCTGCAGAAGGAGCGCCTGGCTACAGGAGTGAGCCTGATGTTGCCCCAACGCCTGGTCCTCACCACCGACACCAGTCTACTGGGCACCACATGGAGAGGGCCCATGCCCAGGGGACCTGGACTCCAGCAGAAACACAATACAGTATAAACCTACTAGAGCTTCGTGCAGACCATTTAGCCCTGTCAGAGTTCTGCCACCTACTTCAGGGAGCCCACATCCTTGTACGCACGGACAATATATCACCAAAGGCATATATCAACAGTCGGGGGCACAAAATCCAACACCCTGCATCGGGAAGCAGTAATCCTCCTGCAACGGGCAGAGGACAATCTGGCCTCAATCAGGGTGGAACATTTGGTGGGGGTGAAGAATGCATCGGCAGACTGGTTGAGCAGGAGAGCAGTGCAGGAATCCAAGTGGCAGCTGCATCCAGATGTCTTCCAGTTGGTGGTCTGGAAGCTCGAAAACCAGTCCTAGACCTCTTTGCCTCTCATGACAACAGCCAGATGGAGTTCTTTGCAAGGTTTCCAGAACCTCTAGCCGAGGGAGTGGATGCCCTAGTGGCTTCCTGGCCAGAGGGGCTTCTCTACGCCTTCCCGCCAATCACCCTCATTCCCCATTTACAGTGCACGCTCCAGTTCCTGGGGGCAGAAATGATTCTGATAACGCCACGATGGCCACAGAGACTATGGTTTCCGGACCTGATCAGGTTGTCAGTCAGGGTACCCTGGGCCCTTCCAATCAGGGTGGATCTCCTCAGACAGAGGCCCCAATTCTACCATCTAACTGCGTGGAGATTGAGCGGGAGGCTCTCAGCAAACAGGAGTATTCCACTGGGGTATTGAGGACTCTCCAGGCCTCTAGAAGGGCTTCCACCAGGAGAGTGTACAACCTGACATGGAGAAAGTTTTCCTTCTGGTCCAGGGAAAAGGGGTACTCTGTTGAAGCCCAAAATCTGGCAGATTCTGGAGTTTCTTCAGGAGGGTCTGGATAAGGGACTGAAGACCAACACCGTTCAACGGCAGGCAGCTACCCTGAGGTGCATTCTGGGGGCCAGGAAGAGTAGGGGCATTTCCTCCCATCCCCATGTTAAGAGATTCTTGAAAGGGGTAACGCTTCTGAACCCTCCGATGGTCCACAGGTTTCCATTGTGGGACCTCAATCTGGTTCTTAATGCCCTGACAGGAACATCCTTCAAGCCTTTGGCCACAGTCTCCTTGCAGGTGCTCACCCTTAAGGTCCTTTTCCTGGTGGCAGTTGCATTGGCCCAGTGGGTGTCAGAGTTGGGATCCCTGTCCACTAATTTCAGCCTCTGCATCTTTCATAGGAACAGAGTGGTCTTGAGGCCTGACCCGGCTTTCATGCCTAAGATCAATTCGGTTTTCCACAGATCTCAGGAGATCGCGTTGCCCTCCTTCTGTTCCAACCCAATCCACAAAAAGGAGAAGGTGTGGCACACATTAGATATCCGGAGGGCTCTTTGTTTTTATATGGAGAGAACTAAGACCTTCCGAAGATAAGAAGCCCTTTTTGTTAACTTCAGGGGTGCCTTGATGGGTAAAATTGCTTCTGTTTCTGCTCTATCTTGTTGGATTAGAGAAGCCATCGAGATGGCCTACACTTCAGTGGACAAGGTGCCCCCAGCGGGCATTATGGCCCATTCAGTTAGGGGAGCTGCTACCTCAGCAGCTTTTCATGGGGCTAGCTCCCTGGTGGAAATTTGCAGGGCAGCCACCTGGTCCTCAGTTCATACCTTCACGAGGCAGTATAGGGTGGATCTGGCAGCATCCACAGAGGCCAGTTTCGGCAAGCGAGTGCTGCAAAAGGTGGTGGGAGTCTAGACGATATCTTCGCCCTTATACATACTGTTCTGGCAAATCCCAGAGGTCTCGAATGGCCCCCCTATTCCTCCTCCCAGAGAAAAGCGGAATTTCTTACCTGAGAATTCCTGTTCTGGGATGAGGAAAGAGGGGCCATTTGACCCACCTCTCACCAGGCTCAGGATTGGGGTTTGGTTGTGTGCGGCACTAGGGGGGAGGGAGATCAATCCTCCTTCCCTTGGTGTTTGTGTTTCTTCTCTGTTTGGTACCTGTTTGATTGGGTCCCGTTTACCTGTTTGTTCAGTTTTTTCAGGTGTTGTCTAGTACTTAAACGGCGGGTGTTTTCCTGTTTGTCAGTTCGTACTGGGGATGGGAAGCCCTCCTACAGGGAGGTGCCTCAAAAGATTAGCCGGCCCTGCCTCCTGGAGTAGGAGGGGCATCCCCAGAGGTCTCGAATGGCCCCCCTTTCCTCATCCCAGAACAGGAATTCTCAGGTAAGAAATTCCGCTTTTCTCGACTATGGTGTCCAAACTGTGAAACTATTGCAGGTGGCCTAATTTCTTTAATGGCTTTTATGCAAGCTACTAACACATTCTTATTTTGCCAAACTTTTTGTCTGATTTGAGTGTTTATATCCTGGCTGATGGGACACGGTGCTACTGCCAGTTAAACTGCTGCTGCTGAGCTTACTGACCAGAAGGGTGGCAGTTCAAGATCATGTGACAGAGTGAGCTCCCGTTGCTTGTCCCAGCTCCTGCCAACCTAGCAGTCTGAAAGCATGTAAAAATGTGAGTAGATAAATAGGTACCACTTTGGGTGGGAATAAACTTGTCCTCAGGACAAACGCCAGATCTTCAGCCTAGAAACAGAGATGAGCATTGCCACCTACAGTCGGTCACGACTAGACCATTCGGTCATGAAGAAACTTTTACCTTTTTTACCTTTACCCTTGCTGATGAGATATATGCTGATTTTAACTAGCATCTGTTCTAATTGTTTTTGTTCTCATTCCTGTATTTGTTGTGAAATACATGTTGTGAAATACATACAATGATGCTGAATGGGGCCATGACTCAGTGACAGAAAATATGCCTTGCACACAGAAGACCCCACGTTCCTTTTTTGGCATCTCCAGGTAGGATAGAGAAAATTCCTGTCTTAAATCCTGAAGACACTATCAGTCTGTGTTAACAATACAAATCTAGATGCACAAATGGTTTGAATCAGCATAAGGCAACTTCCTGAATACTACACACTGTGGATTGGATGCAATGGAACTGAAAGAATAAAAAAATTAAATAAGTAGTCTCCATAAGCAAGTAAAACTTCATGGGGAATTCCAAATGCCTGGTCTTATCTCATTCAAAATGTATTGTTTTGTTGGAGAAGGTCTTGCCACCACATCTGTCCAGAACTACTTCCAGCTAAGGTGGAATTATGTTGGGAGTGAGCCATCTTTTTTTCTAGTCAATGAACTCGTGTTCCTCAAGGCAGTCCAGCATGCTGCAAAATGACCTGAACTGCACTGCACTGAGACTAAATCATTAAGACATGCAGAGTCAGTACACGTAAATCTCCTGTATAGTATTCTGATTTGAAGGGCCCTTGGGAAATGTCTTAGTTTCAAGCCCACAGATTTATCAGATGGTCTTTACCTCTCCCAGTTGGAGCAGGAACCTGAACTCTCAATTGTGAAAAGACAATTTATAAAGACGAAGAATGATGAGTTATCCCTCCTTTTCCGGTGAGCATTTCATCCTTTTAAAATCAGGAAACAAAATAACTTTGTGTTTTACGTAGAGCAGTTTACTGTCACTAGGTATACTGTCACATTCAATTACGATTACGAAACCTTTATTGGCATAAACATTATACACATAACCCAATTGCTCCCTGTTAGGGGTTGTCATCGTATGTACATAAATACATTGTGAATACACAAAACCTCATCCATACAGACTGTTTATGTGGGGCTGGTTCTAGCCCAAAACCTCTGCTCTACTAGGAGAAGGAATTTCACCACTCTCTCAATGACTTCAGGGGGGCCATCATTAAGAAGCAAAATGAGTTTTTCTGATTCTGAAGAGTGTGGGGACGGGTATCTAAAGCCTGGGCCAAATAAAATACAAAGCCCGGGCTTGCAGATGTGTACCACAATCAAAGAAAATGTAGGGAAGGGACTCTACAGCACCCGTGTTGCATGGACAGCAACAGTCAGAGAAGGGGATTTTATTGTACCTCCCCTGAGTCACCTGAGAGGGCATGACATTAAATCTGGAGCATGAGACTGCCTGTCTTTCCTTAGGGTCAGTTAAGAGAGAGAGATAAGGAGGAAGCCTACCAGGGGGGAGGGGGATGTGAAAAAACAAAGGAGAGCAAACCTTAGAGGCTGAGGAATGGAGGGTTTGGGACTCGATATCAAGGCGTCTCAGGTTCAACTGCCTAAAAATTTCAGATTCCGGGAGGGTCAATAGAGCATCCAAGGAGAAACCCAATGATTTTACTTTGGCAATGGTTTGATTGCTCCATGAAGGTGTCATGGTTTCTGATAGCAGTTGAAAAATAAGGCTGTCAGGGCTGGCATAAAAACAGACACGTAGCCAGTATTTAATCCTTGCCCGCCATAAGCAAGAAGTTACCAGAGACTGGCCCAGCTCCAAACATATTGCTGCATTTGAGGCACTTTTCGGGAGACCCAACAGCTTCCTAAAAAACCCAGCCTGTAATGACTGTCACACTCCTATCAGTGGATTAGGAAGTTGTAGCCAAACCATGTAGGAAGGTTTAATGATGTCCTACATCCCAGTAGTGTCAAAAGTTACTTTCTCCCTAGAAAAAGCAGCAGATATATTTTAAAAATTCCTGTAGCTGATGCTCCTGTGATTGTACCAACATTCAAAGGTATGTAACAGCAAACAGTTTTGTGTAAGAAATACACAAAGTTTTGCCTCCAAATAGCTGGCAATGGTATCTTCAATTTGTTGAACCTTTGGGGTCTTTGCTTCCTTTGTGGCTTGCTAAGTCCTGCAAAGATCCAACTTTAGGCCACATAAGATCCATTATATAGTATAGAATCCAAGACTCCCAAGACTATTTCAATGCTGAAGAATGAAAAACATATGACCTGTACAGCTACTGACTTTTGAAAATTTTCTAAACCTCTATTTTCTAAAGTACCATGCTGTATCTCTAATTTATCAATACCTTTATTCACTAGTACAACTCCTTAAATTTACACTGGGTTCAGGCACTGGGTTCAACAAGCAAACCAAAAGTTTAACAAAATAGCTGTTTGTGTTATGCTATTGGTGTGCAGAATTTGTTTTTTAGTATGACACAACTAAAACAGCTATTTCTAAAAGCAAACCAGGCAATGTAAACAGTATTACAGGAATCCTACATTGCTTTAAGGGAAAGTTACTAGTAAACAACATACTACAGTGCACAAATTCACTGAATGAACTCATTTTCCATGTAAGAAGGAAAATAGTGCTCTACACATGAAAGCTTATTTTCACATGCAGAAGAGGGTTGTCTGAATTGCCATTTACTCTGACTTGATTTATTTATCTGCACTGATCTGAAGGAAGTGCACTTTAAAGTCTGTTTCTAGTACAGTACAGGTATAGGTAACCCTACAAAGGGTTTGTAAATTTCATAAGGCAGTGTTTTCAACCTTGGGGTCAGGACACCAATAGGATCGCGAAGTTTCAGTTGTGGGATGGGGGCAACTTACAGGAATGAAAAAGGTTGAAGAGAGCACCACCAGGTAAAGAGGAAAGCATCTGGTATACCCCTTCAGGTACCAACAGATTGAGCCCCAGGGCTGTTCAGGTTCTCAGTAATTGTGGTAAAATGGTTTTCAATAGTGCCAGGTTTCATGGGGACATTTTCTGTTCTCTCTAATAAGAATATTTGGCTACAGTGAAAAATGCTGGAAAGACATTATGGGGCAGGGAGTGAGCTGCAATGGGAATGGGGTTCTAGGAGGGGAGCCCCAGTCTCATACTTTAAATATTGCAGTTATGACACAAAAAAGGTTGAAGTCCACTGTCTTGAGGCATGAAAGTCCCATGGGACTGTTCACTTTAAACATCTCACAAGCACCTATACCTATGCTCTTACAGGTTCAGGTGGGCAACTGATCTGTACCACAGTTTGCTGTAGCACTTTTAATTCCAGGATCAAGGGTTAACATAGTTTTCTAATTTTATGCCTAATTAAACATTTTCTAATTTTATGCCTAATTAAACAAGGGCAGAAAAGGGATATATTGAAGAGCTTCTGGCTGGTAAGGTTTACAGAAGCAATTGAAGACAAGGCTAATTTTTGCAGACTTAGTTCATAAAAAAAACATGAGAGCCGCCTGTTCACAAGCATATACCTGAGTCCACTCTACAGATGCAAAATTTCCAGAAATTTTGAAGCTTGGAAAAAAACCCTGTTTTTTAGGGGGGAAATGGAAATTTTTGGAAAAATTGAAAAAATGCTACATTAGCACTTTTTTTCCTTTTCCAGATTGAATGTCATTCTGTTACTTTAGGAACATAAAACAATTTTCACATGCAATTTTCACAATTTTAGGAGTATGGACAATTTGACTTGGCATAAAATTATTACAACTAGCATATTAAAAATATAGTGTATCCAAACAATTATTACAAACAGAATTTACTTTTTATATATTTGTAATTGTAACAAATGGAGCAACAATCTCCTGAACTGTTTACTAGTTTATGTGGAACAGACAAAAAACCTCCACAAAACAATTTTTAAAAATCCAGAAGTAACAAGTATTCATATTTCCTCTCCACAGTATTAAATAAAAAAACCATTCTCATAAAAAGAATTGAGGAGGGGGGAAGTGTATAGAAGGGAGTGGGACTAAGTTTCAATGAATGGGCATGAAATTTAATCAGAATCATTTTCTGAGCTGTAATTATCAGTATCAGTTTGAGGGTGCAATCCTAAACTGGAGTTAAGATGGCATAAACTAAGCCAGCAAAGTTTGGCCAGCACAAGGGCCATCATAAAGCATGTTTAGACTACTCTTGAAGTCAGGGAGGATGGATCATGTCTGAGTGCTAACCTCTCTGACTCAGAGAGTGGTCCAACCATACTTTACGGTGGCCCTTATGCTGGCCAAAGTTTGCTGGCTTAGTTTATGCCGGCCTTACTCAGTTTAGGATTGCACTCTCTGCTTCTGCAGCTACTCTGTTGTGTCTGTCATTATCACAGTTATTATGGACTTCTAAAAACTGAAGATTTGCCCAGATTGAAACAAGCTTCTCTACCCTTTCAAATGTTAGTTTATTTCTTGATTTAGTATGTTTCCAAACATAGACCAGATTCTTTCACATGCTGCAGAGGATGGAGGAGTCTGAAGAAGGTGAGAAGAAAGAGGAGTCAGAGGCTGTGTTGGAGATGTAAAATTTCCAGAAATTTTGAAGCTTGGAAAAAAACCCCGTTTTTGCATTAGAGGGTTCCGTTTATAACCTAGGACTTGCTTGTCCTCAGTGCACAGAAATTAGAATAATCTGATACCATACATATTTTTAGAAATTATTTGGAAAGTATTTGAACACCTTGTCTTAAAATATTTTATTCATCATATTAAAATCAAATATTCCATAATCAACTTTTTCTTTTTCTTTTTTTCTTTTTCCAGTTTTTGGGGAAAAAACAAAAATGCTTCAGAAACCCCCCGGAAAAAAAACATTTTTTTCCTAATTTTTCCATTTTTTCCCAGGCCTTCACATCTCTAGTCCACTCACAACTAAACTATCAGAAGCCAATCATGGAATGTAGAACGTCAATTTCATACTACCACCATTTATTCAAGTTATTTTTTACTTTGACCAAAACTCCCATTACAGAAAAAATGACTGATCATCTCCCATTTGGCACATTTTACATCTCGTAGGTTCTAGATTATGAACACCACCATTAATGAACCTGAACCTTGACTTTTATAACTGTACCTAGGAAATAAGTATTGTGACATGTACCTAACTTTTATCTATTGCTTTATCCATTATGTGGCAGGCTCAATCATTCCAACATGCAGAGCAGATGGAACTTCTATCTGATTATCCATTCACTAGTGGCATCCATGATCAGAACAAACATTAATATACCATTAAGAGATGTTTTAATTCCTATATAGCTTGGCTTAACCTGGAATTTGCTGTTAGTTCTATGGTGTCACATACCTCACAAGACACCAGACAATACAAAAATAACAAGATATTTAGGCTTACAAAATGTGTTAGGGGCCTAGAAGTCAAGTAACTGTCAAACACATGCTGGATACAGAGGCAGCCTTCTATATGACAATCTCTAGCCAGATGGAAACTGCTTATTTGCCAGATGAATATACTGCTTGTGTGATTCGCCAACCCAATCCAACAGAACTTGCATGGTGTCTTTCCCATTTTCCAATGCTATCAGTTACTGCCACTGCCCACAATAGGGCTATCCTCTGTGGATCTGAGATGGGCACCAAACGTGAGCTAATATATGCTGTTTGCCTGGAGAAGATCATGATCTGCCACAAGCAACCAGGCAAATGATAAATTGCTATACTATATTTTTAAAAGTTCAGAAAATGCTCAATTCTAAAAACTGAATATGCTTTTAAGATATGCTGAAAGGGAGTCTCAGTTGGAATTGTGTCCTTAACTGTTACTCTAAAAAGCAGTCAAGCTCCCATTCAAAAAAGTAGTGCGTAGTTTGTTTTTAATGTACATTTTGATAGTTAACTTCAGAAAGAACTTGAGCTGCACATGCTAGAGGGGATAATTCCTCACTATCTTCTCTAGTATTGTTTGTATAGTTGTTCCTGAGAATCCAGGTTGTGTTTATTCCAAATGATTACATCCAAGTACTGAAATGCCATAGCATGAGTGGCTTATGATATCCTTGGCGATAGCATGCAACCCTACTACTCTCCATTACTTGGCTGCTGCTCCATCATTACCTGTCCTAAACTGCCACCCTTGTGCTACAGAATTTCTGGAGCGTGAGCTGTAGCTATAAAGCAAAACAAGGTGAAGTTAAGTTCCTTGTCAGTTTAACCCATTTTCACACTGAAACATTAAACAAAAACACAGAAGTGGGAGAATAAGAATTAAAATACGTGGTATGCACAGCTTCCCTCAAGCATGACTGAGGACTTTATGAAAAATAAAACTGATAAACATTTTTCCTCCTATATCTCTACAGTTATTTCTTTACCATTTCAATGCAAAATGGATAGTCAATTTCCTCTAATTTATCTTCTCCCATGAACAGCAACTTTCCAATAATAAAAAATGATTGGGGGAGGGGCTAGCAATATACAAGTACTGACCTGATTCTATTACTTGCACAACACATTTGTTGTCTTACCAGAAGGCACAACTAAACTGGGAAAACTTCACCTTCACTCACCATAACCCTGTCATTTTTTGTTGTTGTCTGGAAGTGCCTAGAATCTCACATCATTGGGCACTCTGGGGGATCACTGTTCCATAACAAGATTATCAAACCTACAGCCTAATGTAAGCACTAGGCTTTTCCCTCAACTGGGTCCAAATTGGGCTAAGATGGGGCAGGAGGTTCTTGCCTCTAATATCACTAGGGTTTCCCTACTCCAGTACTTCTCCCCTGCTAAGATTACAGGAGAATTACATCTCCCCCATAACAGTCCAGGAGACATGGGATTCTGCATCAAAAAGTACCTATCATGCCTTGTCTGTTTCAAAAGACTAAATTACCAGAGCGCTTTATAATGAAGTCAAATTCAGTATAAGTCTTATTTAGGCAACAAACCTATGCAAACATTGGAGTAAGCTCTACTGAATAAGCTTACTTCTGAGTGAAAATGCATATGATTATGATTCTAAAGGTGGAATAGTACAATAAAATGTCCCCACAACACCACTTTATTCTGCCCCAAATCGCCTACAGGCCTCCTTCAAAAACTAAGGCCTGTTAAAACACTATTAGTTTGCGAGTTTTCTTCCAGTATGACATCCCAGGAGAAAAGTGAAACATACTTTCTGCATTTTAAAAAAAAGAAGATATATTATCATCCTTCCAAATTAAAGGCCATTTTAAAATATTTTGAAATATGCAGCCATGGGGGCAACAACCACCTTAAGAGAAGCAGCTGGGACTGATTCACCAGCGCTTTCCACTTAGTGACAAATTGAGAGGGATGGTGTGCCTTTTATACGAGAAATGAGTATGTTTAAGGATGGAATCGAGAAAAAAGACATAATCCTTCTGTATTATCAACAATGCCCAAGAGAGGAAAAAAACCTATGCAGGGTGGCAGGCACAGGGCAAATCGAGGTTGCCAGACATCTCTTATTTATTCCTGCATCACAGACACAGATCAATAGGTGACGCTTTATTTCAGCTGCCTGTAAACCTATGACATTATACTTGAGAATTCTTATTTCTTGGGAAATTATGTTTTGGCAATCTTAAAAGATAACAGATGGAGGAGAAAGGAGCAGAAAGACATAAAAGAATTAGATCCCAAACTGGCAATCACTTCTGTTCATGCTGCAGCTATCCTGGTTTGTGGGGGGGGGGGAGGAGAATCTGAAAAGCAGGAGACACATCTGAGGGCTCTCTTTGTGCAAAGCGTTGCAACCCCATTAGGAATCCCATGCAGATCACAAGCAAATGCTGGCCACTTTGCCTTCATAAAGACGAATATTCCTGAAGTTCAGTCCCACTCCTGGTTTATGGTCTCAACACGGCTTACTCCTAAGCAACCAAGCAGGCTATTGCAGTGTTAATCTGTGCTTGGGCTGAGTATCTGGCAACATGGCAGTATTTACTGAATGCTGCCTGTGTATCTCTTGCAATGATAAATGGTGGAGACAGTTCAGAGTACATCTTACTGCAGTGGTTCCCAACGTTTTTTCCCCACTTTCACTTGCATACCCCCTGGGAAGGCCACTGGTATAAATTGCACCCCTCAGATTAGCAAAAATGTTTGCATTTAGTCTAATTGCTGTTAATCCTAATGCAGAACTGGCTTTTCCACCCTTATTTGGATTTTTTTTCCAGGACACCTTTTAGGTTCTGGCAAGTACCCAGGGGAGGGGGTACACGTGCCCCAGGCTCGGAACCACTGTCTTGATGAAAAATGCAATGTGTGCTTCAGCAAGTTTAATTCCCTGGTAGTGGTTTTTTAAGACACTAAGAGGCGCTTCGATGAGACAAGTGTGTAAGAAAGCGGGGAGGGGGTTAAGGAGGAAGGAGAGAAACGGAGACGGCCCCTATTATATATCGACCTCCACCCCCCAAGAAGGAAAGGAGACGGGCAACTCAGGGGAGGCCCCGACGCGACCAGGAAAAGAGTGAGGAGCGGCGGCGCGTGTGCGAGACGGAGACGAGGGCCAGACAAAGGCTCCCTCCCGGCCACGTTCCTCGGGCTCAGCGCTTCTCTCTCGCGGAGGCGGCGCCTGGCTCCCCCGGGGGACGAAGGAGAAGCCGGGCGGCCCCGGCAGGTGTTGGGCCCTCGGCAGGCCGCTGCGGAGAGAGGAGCCGCCGCCCCCGGGGACCTTCGTCTCCGCACACGACCAAGGAGAGCGGGGTGGGGACGAGGAAGGGCGGCGGCGGCGGCGGCGCCTCCTACCTGCCAGGCGGGACCCAGCCTGGAGCTGCCCCGGCTACAGACTTCGCCTCATTGCGCCGCCATTGCTGCTGCTGCCGCCGCCACCGCTGCCGCCGCCGCCATTTCGCCTTCGCCGCCGCTGCCTCCGCCTCTCAACTGTCAGGTTCTCCCATTCACCTGGGGCCGGCTAGGACAAGCCTCCTCCCCGCCCCTGCCTACGCCAAAGGAGCGCCACTCTCGTCTTCGCAGACAGGCTTGCAGACAGGGCCCGGCTCTACGCTGACGGCGTAGCACCGCTCTGAGAATGACGGGCCGCCTCCCGGCGGCAGAACCCAGGCGCGCGCGAGCGCAGAGGCTCCGTCCCGCGAAATATATCTTCTCTCCTCCCCGCCCTCGTTCCCGAACCAGCAAATGAAAGGCCGCTCTCGATTGGACGTGGAGGCCGGGTGAGAGGTGAAAGGTGGAAAGCTGAGCCAATTGGACAGCGGGAGACGGCGGAGGGTGGGTGGATGGGAGAGGCACGTGGCTTAGGCGGCTGAGTGGACCCTAGAGAGTGTGTGTGCGCAGGATTTAGTTGCAGAAAGTCACGTGCCCTAGGATGTAATCAGTTGCTGTATATGGACTTTCCTGGGAGTAAGACCAATTGAGCATAATATGACTTACTTCTGAGTAGGCATGCATAGAGTTGCTCCCTTAATGGGTAATATAAGGGGAAAACGTATTTTCAAGCTCACAGGTTGCCTTTAAATATAATACTCCTGCCTTATATCAGACCTAAGGCTGACATTCAATTCCACGCGCATTTATAAGTATCGGCAAGTGTTAGTCCGTTGCAGCCCAAAATGACAGCAGAGTAAAGGTCCCTTCTAGCAGCCAAATCTTATGCATATCTACTCAGATGTAATGCCCATTATAGCCAATGGGGCTTACTCCCAGGTACGTGTGGCTAGGATTGCAGTCACAGCACAATCCTATGCTTGTCTACTCAGGATTTGCTCCCCGATAAGCGTGTATAGGATTGCAGCCTTAGTCTCCTCAGAAAGCTCTCAAAGGAGAATGGAATCGTGCAAGTTCCCCAAAGTGCTTCGGGCTGGATATTAAGCAAAAAGAAAGAGGGGAGAGCAAAATAATGTGGAAAAGCCTTAGCATGTGAGATGTGGAAGATGGATTATGGTTCAGCCCTGTGCTTGGTGCAGAAAAGAAAGACACAACGGGTTGTACTCATTGGCAGAGCAAGAACGTTAATGGATGTTCTCTGAAAAGCTGAAAGGTAGAAATTTTCTGGGTCTACCGCAGTTGACTGCAATCCTGAATAAGTGCATTGGCCTTTCAAGAGCTAGAAAGTTGAAATCAAGAAAAATGATTAGTAAACCTACTTTATGAATAGGTTTCCACCTCATAATAAGACCTTTAAAGCACTTTACAGTTTTTGTAAAAATTGTAATAAATAATAATAATAATAATAATAATAATAATACAGTTTTATTAAAGTATAATAAAATCAAATAAAGCCATTAAATCTGTGGCAACAGCAGTCAAACCTACAACAATATCAATACAGTATTTTTCTGGCAATACAGCCAGAAAAAAGGAAAACAAATTTGGTTCAGGTGGCAAAATAGCAAAGTCTTAATGTCATGCTGAAAAGCCTATCCACTAAGTCACCAACATATGTACCAGTTCAGTTCTGGAGGTCTGGAGCCAGGGATGGTGTACAGCAGAGGTGTCAAACATAAGGCCTGCCAGCCGGATGTAACCCCTGGAAGCAATTTCTCTGGCCCCTGTTATAATTGGGCTAAACCAGCATGATAATTGGGCTCTGTCAGAGCTTGAAATTATGAACAAGATTTTCTCTTCTATTGTTTGCCGCTAACAAGTTTGTACGTGAGAACCAAGAAGGTTGGATAACTGGAGATGACATGACATCATTTTCTTGAAGCCAGGAGCACACAAATATGGCTGACTCATCATTCCCGCCAAGGAGGAGGATTGCCGCGAATTCACGAATAAAACTCTCCCTGCACGTGTGTAAAAGTTAATTTCAACCTCTTTAAGCATGCCTGCGTGTTCTGCATACGTGTGTGCGAATCGCTGTACGAAAAATGGGATTTAGTTTCCACGGAAAGATTCATGTATTCACATTACATCGGTTCAATAAAACTGCAGTTCAGTGAGTGTATTATTTTTGAAGCTGTGTAATTTCTTGTTGTTCCTAGCAGTCTTATTCATCATTTCCTGACACCCACTGTTAATGGTCTCTAGAAGGTAAAAAAAAATATATTTCCCCCCATCCTTTTTTCCCCCTTCCCGTTTACACTTTTTTCCCCGCCTTCCATTTTCTACGGTAATATTTTCAAAATTCTGAACATTAACAGAATTTGTTTTTGAGTGTAGAAGTTTAAAAAAATACTCTTAATAGTCTAGACAACTACTTGTGTTATGAAGAGATTTTAATGTAATTTTCCTATATATTTATCTAATTTTTGCCCACCCTCCCCCTTTTTTTTCTTTCCTTCCTGTTCACACTTTATTTTTGGTTGTGTAGATTTCAAAAAATAAGTCTGTCAAAACAGTGCAATCCGAGTTTTAATAGACAGCAAGTAGCATTTCGTCCGGTGTGTTCAGTAATATAATTATGAGGAATTTAACCTTGTACATGCATATTAAATCATAATCAGGTTACCAATAATGTTTCTACACGATCACACGTTCTTATTTTTGTAAGTTTTTATTTCAGGAGTAAACTATTCAGTCCTAAACAGTAAGAGCAAAGCAATCTGAAATGCTTGGAATAAGGATTGTTTTGAGCACGCCAACATGGCTGCTAAGCCCACCCCCTGGCTTCAATTTGCTCCTATTTCTTCTTAAGGCATGTCCTCTCCCGTGTATCTAATCTTGGTGAGAACAAACTGCTTATTTCTGGCCATCATCTGCTTAATGGTGTCATTTCCAGCCCTCAGCAGGCACCATGAATGCTATTTGGCCCATTATATGAAACGGGAGAGTGCACTACTTGAACTTGGAGATCTAGGTTTAAATCCCCTCTCAACCATGAAGTTTCCTGGGTGACCTTGGGCAAGTCACTATGTCTTGGTCTAACTTACCTCACAGGTTGTTGTGAGGATAAAAGGAGGGAAGGAACTTTGTGTACCACCCTGAGATCCTTGGAGGAAGTGGCGGTACAAAAAAAAGCGTGAAAAATACATTAGAACTTTACATATCTCAAAAGGTGCAGTGTTATTGTGCCTCTGTGAATGCATGACCAAGGGCCTACTATGCCTGTGCTACAGGGCCAATGTAGCTATCCATAACTTGGATGTCTGTATGTCGGATGTTTGTGTGGAGACCATGCAAACCTCCAGGGACTGGGCTCCGCAATCTAGGTGCTATTATCAAAAAGGGCCTCTTGTATATCAGCACTAGCAGTATTTCTAAGGTGGACAGAATGTGGAAGAGGCATCTGACCATTTTATTTATTTATTTATTTATTATTAGATTTGTACCCCGCCTTATTGTGCCCGAAGGCACCATGATCTTAGGAAGTGGGTAGACTCATATGGCAGGGGGTGGTGTGTATTTTAGGTGCTGCACAAGGTCACGGTAAAATTAGGGCCAAATCCTATCCAATTTTCCAACCCTGATGTAGCCGTCCCAATAGGGTGTGTGCTGCATTCGGTGGTGGAGGGGGAGTGAGGGAAGCCTCCTCAAGGTAAGGGAATGTTTGCTTGCTTACTTTGGGGCTGCATTGCGGCGGCATCAGCACTAGAATGTCGGCTGGGATTGGGCCCTGTCAGTTTCCTCCAAACAACTACCCTGTAGTACTTGTTTACATTAAAACTAGTAATCTCCAACCCTCACAATGCTGGATTATAATTTAATTAACATTCAAATATGTATTGTGGGTATGGGATCCTGGGGTGGTGGTAAATCATGCTTAATCTATACACTATACATGTAGTCTTGTATATTCAAGGAGGGAAAAGAAATGGAATGACACTCCTGTAGGGTTTGGCTTTTTCAGAGGAAAAAATGTAGTAGCTTGATGATTGATGGATTATCAACCCATTGTTCAAACTTTTATTCATTTTAACTAACTAGGATGTACTATAATGTGATAGAACTGCACTGTTTGGACAGGAAGTAGAGTATTTGTCTTATGTTTTAGTCCGCATATGTTTTAGTCCACACTGTTTCTCAAGCAAAGCTGTGCCCTTCCTGTACACCAGCGATTTTCAACCTTTTTCGTCTCACAGCACATGATAGAGTGCTAAAATTTTCAAGGCACACCATCAGTTTTTTTGACAATTATGGTTCTTTGTGACAATTATTTTTGACTAATATCTGGCCCTCCTTCAAATTCTTGCAGCACACCTGCTTGCCATTCACGGCACACTGGTTGAAAATCACTGCTGTATACTATTATTTGCAAGTAAGCCTCATTGTGTAAGCATGCACAGAATTGGTCTGCATAGCATCTGAAGCCAATGGAACTATGCTGAAGCAAGCAATTTGAAGTACACAGAATTATTGGCAAGGCCAATATTGGAGGAAACAAAAAGTATGTTGGAGAGATCAACAAACAATCTGAGAATTCTGAATTCAGCAGAATGCCGGAGGTGTTGAGGACTGCTGACAAGTCTGCAGGAGGAATGCCTAGATTTGTGGGAGTAGTTTTCTGTCAATGGCAACTTGAAAGATACGTGAACGCAAGAAGATTATTTGTGGGGGTTAGAAATGATTTGACAGCTGCTTCCAGCTACTGCACTGTACTGTGTATTTCATGTGCTTTTCAGCCCCCTCTCTTCAGCTGTTTTGCAGCCTCTGAAATTCCAGTCTCTTGTCCAAGGGTGGAACTTAAATACCATGGGACTCTCAAATTCAGACATGCTAGCTGTCGTTCTAAGCTGGCCGCCAACAACATTTGCAATTCTGTACTTTTCTGCTAAAAGAGCCACATTTAGGGCCCAATCCTATCCAAGTTTCCGGTGCTTATGCTGCTGCAATGCAGCTCCAAGGTAAGCAAATAAATGCTCCCTTGACTTAAAGAGACCTCGTGTGGTTCCTGGAGGTTGGTGGTTTGATTCAATTGGACTGCGGCTTCAGCGGCTGCACTGACTGCCAGTTTTCGGGCGCAATTTAGGGCGCAATCCTAACCTGAAGTTAGGCCAGCATAGTTCATCCAGCAAAGTTTGACTGTCACAAAGGACATAATAAAGTATGTTTGGACCACTCTTGGAGTCAGCAAGGCCATTACACAGACACACGCCATCCTCCCTGACTCCGAGAGTGGTCCAAATGCACTTTACAGTGACCCTGGTTCCGGCCAAACTTTGCTGGCCTAACTAAGCCGGCCTAACTCCAGGTTAGGATTGTGCCCTCAAGGTGCTAGTTTTTGGCCTTTAAAGCCCTTTATGATTGGGGCATGCATATTTGAGAGACCGCTGTCTTCTGTACAGTCTGGTCCATTCTCTTTGGCCATCTAAGGGGGCCCTTTTGGTTGTACCGCCATTAAGAGAGGTCAGGGGAATAGTGGCCAGAAATAGGCCCTTTTTGGTTGTGGTGCCTGTACTGTGGATTTCCCT